>PVIJ01023504.1:0-14145 GCA_004024925.1 Scalopus aquaticus | reverse complement strand
GAGAAAAAGGAACTCTTCTACACTGCTGGTGGGAATGTGAACTGGTCCAACCACTATGGAAGGCTGTATGGCGATTCCTCAGACTGCTAAACATGGAGCTTCCATACGACCCAGCAATCCCACTTTTGGGAATTTACCCAAAGGATACAAAAACACTAATCCAAAAGGATACATGCACCCGTATGTTCATTGCAGCACTTTTAATATTTCTTTTAAAGTTAGTGAATGACTTGTTTACCCACTCAAAATTTGATTATTACTAATAAGGCTATGACATAAAACTTCTTATTCAGCTTTTGAGTCTCTGTCCATTCACTGTTCTCTCAGAATAATATTTTAAATTAGCTTGTGTTATCTCACCTTTAAAATATTAGTTCCATTTAAGTGATTTTACCAAATAGTTTATTTTTTTCTTCTTCCTAGTTTGATTCTTCTTAAATTCACTTTCTACTTGCTGTTGCTGCCTGTCACAATTGAGCAATAATTCATGTAAAGAAGAGGATAAGCAATTTTTGATCAATTTGAATTTAGACAAATAAACTTTGTTTTCAAAGTAGTCTATCCATTGACTAAGCACTTCTGGCCAACTCATGCACATGTCATGCTGATTGTAATTTAGGGGTCTTTGGACAGGAGAGGAATATTAGGGGATTCAGGCTATCAGCATATTTTTCCTATTAATTCATATCAAAGGTACACTTTCATAATAATGGCAGGAAGAATTTCTTCACAGAAGAAAAGAGCAAAATAAAAGTCCTTGATAGTTCTGATAGTTACCTTAGAAATTATCCAGGTCAGGGCCTTCCTGGTAGTGCAGGTGTTAAAGTCTCAGCGCTATCAAGCTGTTGCCAGCCACTGCATCATGAATTTATCTCCAGCTAGGGAGCTAACCCACATGGCACAGCAGACCTCGCCTCTCTTGCCCGCTGCTCCCCTCAGTAGTGTATTTCAGTATATCTGCCTGTTCTGCTCCCTACTCTGTCTCTGGTGACTCCTCTCACCCTTCTCACTTCTGGCCTTCAACCCTCCACATCTTTGACCTACACCGCAGTTATTGTATGCATAAAGAAATAAAATAAATCTTAAAAAAACAAAAGAAAAATTATCCAGGTCACTGCTTCACTTGTACATTGGTAAAACTTAGCCCCAAGGAGGTGAGATGTTTTGTCCCAGGTCTAACAGCTTATTAGTGACAAGTTGGGAATAAGACCCAGGTCTCACTTTCCCAGTCTAACTCATTTTTCATTTTGTAGTTACCAAAGAAGACAGTGTCAAGCTATTCTTAATGAAGTTCTCTTGCCCATAAAGGTCCATAAGATGGGCAAACAGACTAGAAGATAAAAACAAAAGGTACTAAAACACCCCCTGTATTAGTCATACCCTGACCTTTAGCACATCAATCCTATTGAAAACAATGTTTTCTGACAACCCTATGTGCAGTTCTTTGGAAGGAAACTCAAGCATTCAAATACTGCATTCATATCTCTTTAAGATAGGATCAGGAGTTCTCTCTGGGTTTAAACAAGTAAGCTTAGAACTATGGGATGTGTTGAGGATTGACAGTCCTTCCATGTTTGTCTACATTAGATGTTGACTAGAATTTTCAACATTGTATGCTCCTCTATTGTCAAATATTCTAATCCTGAATGAGGTTGGGTTACCAGTATATGTTATGGAAAGAAGATGGTCAGATATAAAGAGCAAATGACACAACTAAATCCTCTGACCTAGAACCACTATCCAGATAGTCTATAGATTTGAAGATTGATGAGAGAGCGAAAGTTTGTCAATAAAAATCACCAGTACCACCCATATCTTGGCAACTTTGACCTAGCTGTATTACACATAGAAGACATGAAAGACCAAGTGGCATAGCTTTGAATCAGACCCACCTGGATTAGGAGCTCAGGTCTGTCACTTAGCACTGTGCCTTGAGCAAATGATTAAAATTTCCTAGCCTCAAACTGGTATATTGAAATTCAGGTGATAATACCTATCCTGTCAAATTGTTGTTAAAGGAAATAATGTACATAGTGTGTGGAGCTCAGGCCTCACATAAAAGTGTCTGTTCAATGACAGCTCTCATTATAACCCTGAGCAGTTTATCACTCAATGTTGAAGAATTGGCCTTGGCAATCACAATAGGAGCAATGAATAACAACTTCTTGCCTATAGCTCTGTGACTGGAGGCAACTTGCATAGCCTCCCTAAGCCCCCATTCACTCATCTATAAAATGGGGATAATGATACTTAACAGTTTTTCTCTTTGTCTTGTGATTGAGATAAGTAATAAATGGTGTGTAACAAAAAAAAAAAAACACACCAAATAATAATGTTACTGCTAGCTCATTAAGGTTTTGCCTGAGTCCTGTTGAGAAGGTATAGTTTTCCCATTTTACATATGGTAAAATTAAAGTTCAGAGAACGTAAGAAACTTGTCCGAGATCAAAGCTCTTAAGTGCATGAGCTGAGTTTTCAACTGGGGCCTAAATTGCCTCCAAAGTCTGTGTATTTTCCAATATGCCAACTCCTCTCTCCTCAGCCACCACCCCTCATTTGTTTTCAGGAAATCTGTCAATCAGTTTTCTTTTTCTTTCATTACTGTCAGATTTTTCTCATGCATAACAGAAACATTTGGGGAAAGATAATAATATATTAATTTTTGCAGTGGAAATTTGAGCTTTTAAGATGATCATCTAAATTGACACATTTCTCCAGAATTCTAAATTCTCCATATTTGGCACATACTATTCATTGTCAAAGGTTCTGACTTTGAATAAGGCTATCTCCATGTTTTTTTCTTTCTATCATAATGTGAGAACAGTAATGATCTTACCAGAATTTTTTATTCCTAATCTAAGTGAAGCATATTTAGGTAATTTCCAGTTAAACATGGGTAAACTAAATGAAAAAAAAAAATCGTTACCTAAGAAATTCACTGGTATGAAGTAAAAAAAACAAAACAAAACAAAAAATAACAATATCAGTTACTGTTTGCAATTGTTCCCATTTTACTGATGAGGAGAATTTCTGGTGGTAACATTAAGGAATAATTTGTGGGATTTTTTTTTTTTTTTTTTTTTTTTTTTTTTTGCCTTTACAGAAACTAAGGACAAAGGAAGTGGTTTAGATGCAGATTCTGGACTGAGACCTGTGACCAAATCATTAGCAGTGATCTTGACCAAAATTATTCTTTCTTTGCCTCATTTTGTCTTGGTAAAAATATTGTAATAAGACATTTACATTATAAGATCTATATAAAGTTTAAATAAGTTGCTTCTTATGAAGTATATATCATAGTATCTATATTCACTATATTATCTATTATGTCACATACGCCAAACATTTCAAAATATCTTTTAGTTACAGAAAATGGTATACCATTCCATGATCCAAAGGTACATTTTCAGGCCACCAAACCAACTGACCAAAGCATTTATATGACCACCAAGTAATTTACTTAAGTTTTTCCCATCTGCTCTATACCACTTCAAGTTACTTCATTAGCAGTTTAATCAATGAAAACCCATGAATTATTAACAATGTTAGAGCATGTCAAGATAACACCAAGACAGCTATTCATATTGATTAATGTTCCTCCAAATGGTAAGCTCACTTCAAAACCAAATTAGAAACTGAACTAAATTTGAGCATAAAACAGTCTCAGTTGTCATAGGCTGGTTAGACTTAAAAAGGCCACACATTTTTTTTTTCTTTTATACCTAAGGTAGCAACTCATCTTTCTCTGACTCCTTTTGGCAGACTAGTCTGTGTATCTAAAACTGTTGGCTTTATATTCCACTCTCAAATACTTTGGGATGTGTCACCCAAAACTTATCAATACCTAAGGACATCATGAATTGTAATCACACTACATAATGCGTGGTTTCATCCACACCTCTTGCTCAGGGAATGTGAGGAAGTCAGTTTAATGGCTCTGCCACAACTCATGGAAATATGGGTAACAATAACACCAGCCTCTACTCCCCAGATCTGTACCTTCTTTGCTACATGGACACAAGCACTACTGCTGGCTCATCTGCTCCTCTCCCTGGAGCTCCTCTCCCTGCTCCTCCTGAAGGCAGTGCAGGAATTCTGTCCTAAAAGTAGGGGAAAGCATTGCTGCCAGCGGTCCTGTTCTTTAAACCTCTCCATTCTGTATCACGTGGCCTTTTCGCCTTGATCCATCACCATCTCCTTAATCAGTTCCCTTCAATCTGTCCTGTACTCTGGAACCCAAGACAGCATTTTAAATGCAGTTATTAGCAAGTCATCTCCCTACTTAAAACCCCTGGAGTCAGGAGATTCTGATTACTCTTTGAACTTGCACAAGTGACCTTCTAGGCTCTTCATCTGAACCTTCCCCCCTGGAGAGCCTGGTCTTCTCTCACCCACATGGTGCAGATACAGGTCCAATTCTCAGCTTCTCCAGCATTCAGAGTCCATCTCTCTACATAGAATGCTTTTTTCGCCTGCTGCCCAACTTGTTCTTTATCAGCTAATTTCTACAGGCATCAGCTTAGTCATTTTTACTTTTCATTGAAGGTCTCCTTGATTCCACTCAGACCATAGTAGCACTCTGTACTTTTTCTTTGACACAAGTACAATTACTGAATTGTGTGATAACTGCTAAATATCTACATCCACCACCAGAATTTAAGCACCACAGCCATCTCTCATTCACCCCTCTATACTCAGCATCTAGCGCAGCTCTTCTTTGGTCACCACCCCGCACTTGCCTTCTTACCATGCTCACAAAACACTTGCTAAATGAACAAATGAGTTGATGTAGAGATGGCAGGTTGAACAGTGTATTCTGAGAGAAGCCTCTATCTCCTCTTTCAGATCCAGACTTGATCACACGTGAGCTTGATTACGGGGCGGGGGGGGGGCAAATTGGCATCATGAGGCAACAGTTGCATGGGGAACATTTGTAGTCAGGCCACCTCAGAGATTTTCTCACGGATCCCACCCATGCCCTCACTATGGGTGACATGGGTCAGTACCTTTCTGTCTTGCCAGGAACAGCGCATCTTTCTCGAGACCACAGACTATGCAAGATTCAGCTATTTTTCTCCATTGCATATGAGATTGAGATGTAGTAGGTGCATAAAAATGTTTAATGAATGAGTAATAAAATACAAAAGAGTTGTATTTTCTGTACTCTTATGAAGGATATAATAGCAGTTCACCCACTTGTCCCTTGACTATTCACGTTCTAGCTTCCCCATTATTAACCTGTTAACCTTTTTCCTTTCAAGTCTGGCATTCAACGGACCCACTCCCTTCCTCCTATTGATTCAGCTACCAGGTTTCTAAGGCACTTTTAGTGCTTGGGAAGAAAGGGACAATATACAAAAGTATGATTATTATGAATATTATGATCTTTCTTTCAAATCCTTGAATATAGGTTCTTAGAGAAACACTAAGTGTATTGAATATAAATCTCAAAATGTACTATAATTTCAAGACAATTCCTAGCTATTTACATCCTAAGCATATTCATTTCTAACTATTCCATCCAGTATTAATATTTGTCAATGTAGTCAGGCATTTATTTTACAACTAAGCCACCTAATTACATGGAAGAGTCATAAAACCATTAGAAGCTCAAATATTAGGAAAGAAATTCAGGTTAAAACACATTTGTTCCCCTCCTATTTAAACACCCTAATAACTGTGATGATTGAGACAGCATTTACATAGGGCTGTGTAAATCAAGAGAAATATATGTTGTCTTAACTAATCATTGTGAAAAGTCATGGCTGGAGGAAAAAAAAACAGTGCTTTTTAGACTTATTATCTTATATTATAATTAAAAAAATACAGGTTCTCAACTGGGCATAACTTCTACATAGTCATTTTCCAAAGTGAAGAATAAAAAATGAACTAAACTTGGAGGGGGGAAAATGCAAAAATAAAATGAAAATTACCCTGAAGTAATTCAGTATGGGTACACACACACACACACACCCACACCCACACACCCACACCCTTACTTCTCCTCCTGGGTAATCTCATCATGGATAAGAGTTGATCCCCACTGCAGAACACATCAAATTCACCAAATGGTATGCTAGGTACTCTCAGTTTTCTGTTGGAATCCAGGAGAAACTTCGCTTATTTTATGTTCACTTAAACTATGACAGACTTCAAAAGGTGTCCAGGAAACTGTGATACTCTGAACTTGAACTAGAGGAGGCAGGATGAAAACCCTTTTTTTCACAAAGATCAAGGAAAGTGAAAGAACTTACATAACTGGGTTCAGATCGCTTTATTTTCGAGTTCACCTCTGCTGTCTCCGTTCATTCAACCCACAGGCTTTCATCATGGGCCACATTCGCATTAATGGAGCAGCTGCTCCTGAAGGGTGGACTGTGGACTTTTAACATCAAGGAGACCATTAGCCTGTTCAAGGTGACTCCTTGATGGAAATCCATGGCATAACACTTAATATCAATTTAGGTTTGACAAGATTTATACTGCAGCATGCATATTACAATAATAAATACAGGAATCACAATGCTTTTGTTAGGAGGAGCAAGCTTATCATTCTTTGAGAAGCTCCATGACTGACCCTTTAAACAGAAAAACAACGTCAAATGGAGCCTACTGGTCAATAAATAATACTTTGTCTCTGCTATCTATTTCAGGCCCAGAAATGAACAGGAATGGTGGGGGAAGGTTAGACAGCTTACTAGGCTAGACTAAGTACCTTCTTTGTAGGCATTTTCTTATTTAATTCTACCACATGTATGTAGCCCTATTTCACAGTAACACTATTTTACAGATAAGTAAACTGAGGCACAAAGGCAACTTGTCCTAATTTATCCCTAGAGTAGTGTCTGATATATACTTAACACTGAAATATCTATAGAAGGGAGGAAGTGGAGGGAGGGAGGGAGAGAAAATCAAATAAGGAAGTCATTATTATCAAAATAATGAGTAAGGGAAGTCTACCTAGAATGGTAGTAGGATCAGAGAAGAACAGAGATTCATAAGAAATTTGAAAAATTAATAAAATTAATAAAAACAAATACTGCATCCTTGTCATGTGCTAGACCCTGTTCTAAGTTTTTTACTAATATGAGTACACATTAAATTAATTTATAACTGATTTTTTACTTGCTATTACTTATATTGCTTATACTTATATATTACTTATATTACTTGCTATCACCTCTATTCCTTACAACAACCCAATTTTATTAGTAAGTTCAAATGTCTTAAGTCAGGTTATCTAGAAGCAGAACCTGATGGGTTTTCTTGGGCAAGTGATTTATGGAGGAAGTAAGAGATTTATGGAGGAAGTAAGAGAAGTAGGGAGCTCTGTGAGAATTCTGGAGAATGAATGATACCATAGGTTGAAATGATTTGGGGCCTCAGTCAGTAGTTGATGTAGGTAGGAGCTGGGGTTCAGGTAGTTGGGCAAAGGGTACTCTTATCATCAACATCAGATGAGGGATGTATGCACCCACCAGAGGCAGGGAATCAAGGTGTGGCATCAAAAAGGTACATTACATCAAGTGGCTATCCAGTGGGTGCCAATGCCCTTAAGCTTGAAGGCCAGAGTATTTTTCCTTCTCTAACTTTATCCTCTGATTACATCTCCAAATTGTCTTAGAAACTCATTGCTCAGATTCTGTGCCTTCTGGATGAGTGGGAGGAGATGCCGGGAACAGATAAGAAGGGCAGCAAATTTAATCAGGGAGGACATCCTTCAGAAAATAATGACTCAGCACAGGGAGGGGGCCAGGGTTTTCTTCTTAAAATATAGATCTGATCATGTTAATCCTGTTAAGAGAAATAGCCGCAGCCCACCCCCCCTCCCGCCTATAGAATAATGGCTTTACTTTTAACTGTTCCCAAAGATCACCAAAATCTGACTCCAGCCACTGATTACCTGATCCAGGTACCATGCTTTAGGTCCTGCCACACTGAACCACTCACCTTGAACACTCTGCCTTCTGTGCATGATGCCCTTTCTGAGTGACACTTCCTTCCGTGCTCACCTCCTCTTCAGCACTGTAAATTCCATTTACTCCACAATGTCCAACCCCGTTGCTAGCTCTTCCTTCATTGCAGCTTTCCCCAGAGCCTCAGTGGGAATAAATTATCTTTGCTTTATCCCCCTCTCCCCACCCCGCTAGTGATTTCTGCAGTTACCTTCTATGCACATATCATAATCTGTCTCTCTATACAATTACACATTTCCTCACTGGATGGCAAAGTCCTTGAAAGCAGTAAAAGAACTTGAGCTCTTCTAGTTGCAAGTAACAAAAATTGAATTCAAAATAGCTTCAACTAAAAGTGTTTTGTTGGTTCCCAGGACATGGAAATCTAGGACGAGTGACCAGCTCCAGACATAGCTGAATCCAAAAACCAAAACTACGTGAGGCTGCCTCTCTCTCAATTTTGACTGTCCACAGACCACTAAACATGGTCACAGCAGCTTTGGGTTTATTATTCTCACAGCTAGAATTGCCAATGAAAGTGAGATGTTTCCCCAGCAACCACATGAATCTTGATAGCTAGTGGTTCCAAATAAAGAGACTCTCTCCGCAGCCCTAATGGTCCTGCATCCATCATTGACGTCTTATGGGTCTTCATTGGTTCCAGGGTATGTGTACTTTGACTGCTGGGGCATGTTCCCACTCCCACTTGGGGTTGATAGTTTTACCACCTCACATGGATAGATTTCCAAATTGAAAAGAGAGGTTCTACTACCAAAACACAGAGAAGAGAGCGGGTAAATAAACTCAACAGATTTTTACTCCAGATAACAATATATTTTCCCTGAAAGAGAGAGGGTTTGGGAAGTTACCAAGAGCAAGGAAAAAGGGAGGAAGGAGAGAATGAGCAAATGGAGAATGGTGACAGAGGTGACATAAAGCGGAGCTGTGACAAGCTCGACCGTGGGCAGCCTTAGGTCTGTGGGCTAGTGTTCTTGGGAGTTCTCCCTCTGTAGGGGAGCCATTAAAAGCTCTATCCTGTTTTAAGACAAATATACTTACTCTCAGGGTTTGAAAATAAAGAATGTCATAAAACTTTATGGACATGGGAAGAAAAGTCAGAGGGACTTTGGCTTTCCAAAAGCAGTTAAAATATATTGTTTTCAAACTTTTAGGAACCTAACAAAAAGTACAAGAACATGAAAAGTCAGGAGAAGCACATGTTAGATGTATTCCCCCGCCTTTTTAAAAGTTTTTTTTTTCTAAAAAAAGCAATCATTTCATGAAACAGTAAAGTACTGATTATTTTATTTCCAAGGTTTATTTTTTTCATCTTTGAGTTTTGCTTTTCTTAAAGAATTCTTTTCTTTTGCTTCTAAAGTTAAGGCAGTACTGTCTTTATCTTTTTAAATTTTTTTTTTTAATTTTATATATGTTATACATCATTCTTCCTTTTTGTACAATGCATGCTTTCACCTCTCAGGTGTAGACCCCTTATAATTCCCACCACCAATTTCCCCGTGCACCATCACCATAGTGCCTTGTGCTCTTCCCTCCTCTGTTTTGATCCCTCCCTCCCCTGGCCCTGCAGTGTGTCTCTGATTTATAGTTGCTTGTTAATTTTGTTTTTTAATATAATTTTTTTTCCTGATCCCTTATTTGGGTCCCCTGCATTCCTCCTATAAGTGAAACCATCTGATAGTTTTCTTTTTCTTTTCTGGCTTACTTCACTGAGCATGATCCTTTCCAGCAACATCATGTTACTGCGAATGGCATGAGTTTATCATTTTTTACTGTCTTTATCTTAATACAGCATTTGTATTTAAACAAGGTTCTTAGTCACACAGGGCAAGGTCACAGGAAAGGAAAAGCTGAGCCTCTGTCCACAGAGGAGACAGTGGTGACTCATCAACCTGAGTGGCAGGGGCCTCAGGGTTGTTTCCTAGGGCACAAGGGAAATGGCCAGACCAGCTTCCTCGGGACTAAGGGACTTGTTCGTGACAGATCCCATGTAGGAGGATGTCTTCATCACAGACATACTTGCTTATCTGGGGAATCACAGTTCCAATTTGGGTCATGGGACATGGGTCACCAGTTTACAAATGTTAGCCCTACCTGAGTTTATTCACCTTCTTGCTACCATTGAACAATGCTGGAGTCACTATCTGATAGACTGAGGGTTAGCAGCTATCATGTCACTAGGGGTGTTTTAAGCATGCCCTTTGAATCTTTATTAGCGCCCTCAAAGCCAACCCAAATAATCAAGATTCTGAGAACCCCTTCCAACCACATTGCTGTTCCCAAAAACTTTTTCATTTGTGCATTGCAGATTCTGAACCATGTCTTTTTCTGAATTTCTACAAAGTGACTCAGCACTACCCTGACTGCAACTGTAGTTTGAAATCATGTTTCATGAGATTGGAACTTTGTCTATATGTAGAGTTGTACATTTTAATTATATAACACTTCTTTAACATAAGCTAGGAGGTTCTCTTGCAACTAGTGTTGCATCCTTAACTGTCTCTTAGTGTGTGTCTTTATCTAGTTCTTTCATGAAAGTTTGCCTTCAATTTAAAGAATTGCTTTCGCATCTCAGTCTTTTTTTCCTACATTAGATTTCCAAAAAACCCTTGTCAATCACTCAAACTATAGACAGAACACAGAAATTCCTCAGAGAACTGGTTAAAAATGCAAACTTAAGACTCAGTAAGTAGATCTAGGGGAAACTTCAATCTCTAATTTTAACAATCATTTGAAGTGATTCTAACGCAACTGGTTGCAGTCAGTACCCTACTTTGAAATAGAGGTTAAGAGTTAGGGCTTGACTATCACGGTTATTATTTAAGTTTTGTCTTAGTCTCTAATAAGCTTAGTTCATTGAGTTAATTAAGTTTTTACATGCCTCAGTTTTTCCTTCAGTAAAATAGGGACATTGACATCTTTTATCTCACAATGTTTGGGGGGCAGAATCAATGAAATTGTGAAATCAGTAAGTCATAGTGTCAGTTGACCTACAGTTTACCATAAAACTGCAGTTGGTACAGAGTAGGCACTCAAATGTTTGCAGATTAATGAATGAAAGGAAATATATCATTACAAATAGCTTTCCAGACTGATAAAATGACAGCCTATGACTTCATTATGTCAAAGTATCAAAAAGAAAGGCTGCTTCTCTCTTTTGAATCAATAAAGCTCAAGGGAGAAGAGACAGGATTGATCAAACACACTGGCCACTTTGGGAACCAAGACAGTCATTCAGAGTACCTGCAAAACATCAGTGAGGTGTGGGGCACTTTGAGTATAATATGAAAGTATAGTTTCTAACTCTCAGTTCTAATCCAGTTAAGACTGGATTGAATTTTTTCATATAGCGGGATTTTTATATCCAAATTAAAATTAAAAGGTGGCATAATAGCATTCATATTAGAAATAGATCATGCATCACAAGTCGAAAATACCAATCAAGCAAAGTCCCTGGAGCTTGGTCAGGGGTGCCATTGGTTGTAATGAGGCATTAGTGGAAAAGAGGAATCAGTAAATAATGGGCTCAAAAAGTGAATGACACTAATTTGATGTTGTGTGTATCAGATTTCACAATAGTCTGCTGCTTGACTTTAAGCTCCAGAAAGATTTTAACTACTTGCAATACATGATCTATTATAATTTATTCTTGCTCTTAAAATTACCATGTATTGAGCGCTTTCTGTGTGCCAAGCATTTAAATGCTCATTATTTTAATTAACATTCACAATGACTCCGCAGGATTGGTTGTCACCAGTTCTATTTTGCAAATTAGCAAATGAGACTCAAAACTCAGAGAAGCTACCTGACCAAAATGAGCTAGAGGTGATGGAGGTGTGACCTGAATGCAGGTGTCTCCTAGTTGTGCTGTCCTCCCACCACGCTGCACTCTCAGTGGTGAGCAGTGGTGTCTTTGCCCAACAGCCAGATGGAGCCATGGACTCCGCATCACATCTGGCCTGCCCCACACCATGGAATATCTCCATGGAACTCTTACTCTTCAGCTCTGTATCCTTGTGGCGATGAATTGAAGTAGACAGTTGCCCAGTTTATACATGGCTTTGGGCAATTACATAATTTAATTGTTTCAAAGTACATCTAGTGACCCAAAAGATTTAGGCAATAGGAGGATTATTTCTTGCTACATTGTTTTCTTATTTCCTCATTTACATTAAAAAGAAAAGTCATGAAAAGATTTGGACAAGCTTGTTCAATGATAAGAACAGCAATAATGAGGATAATGGTTAAGTATAGTAAATACTTGTGTGCCAGACATTAAGCTAAGCACTTTACAAGCAATATCTTATTTCCCCAACAGTGTGAAGAGTTATTATCTCCATTATAAAGATAAACATTCAAAACTTTTAGTGGCATGATCAAGGCCTTACAATGTAAGTGGCCATCAGGATAAGAATCCAGGACAAGGGGGTTCCTGGCTTTGTAAGCAAGGAAGATAACACATACCTTTGGTGTCATCTCTAGGAGGAGCCGTGGCAAATGACAGGGCCCATGTATGTTTGCACGAATGGCTAATCAGGTCCCACATTTTGAGGCTGTACGGAAGTATAGTCCCATGTCTTCTGATTTTTTTAAAGTTAATCTGAATATTTTTATGTGAAATCTCCTAATATTAAATGTATCAGCCTTTATTTATTTCAAATATGTTTCTTTAAGCATTTCTAGATCCCATTGAACATATCTGTGGGCAGAGGGCGGCCCTGGCTTCCTGGCCTCCACATCTGATTTAGAGCTTGTGTTCTTAGTCCTTGGGCTACTGGAGATCCAGTGTCTTTTTAGGTCATCTTTGCAAACAACTATTTCTGTGTCTGTCATTCTTAGATCTATATCTTCCTCTTCCTCCGATAAATGGAATTTCATTCCCAGAACTCTGTCTTCCCAGAAGTAAACTTCCATTGCTTTGGTCCCAAGGCTGATAAAAATTTATGTCTACAAAGGTGCAAGTGTCAACTTTTTTCTTTTCAAAAGAAATATATGGTACACTTTGAAGGTACTTGCTCTTTTACTTGGGAGATATTAAGCAAATACTTTCAGGGATGGGATTCCTTCAAAGATTGGGAAATGTGACCATATGTGTGGTAGCCTAGAATTTTTAATTTTCCTGAATGCCATCTGCCTCCTGTTACCCTGATGGGCCCAGTCATCATGGCGGTTCAGTGGCATGGAAATTGGCTCCATCTCGGTTTCCATCTTGGAATACAAAAACTTGTTTCAAATGACAGATTCTCCTTTAGAGTTTTTTCCAGGCAGCTTGGCTCCCAGTGTGCCTAATCTTCACCCCAACTTCAGCCAAAACAGAAGAGGAAAGCACCATATGCTTAAAAAGGCAAAGCAGCGGCTCTTCATGCCTTTCCCCTTCACACTCCTGTTTATTAATAGCTGGGCAGAATGTGACAATGAGAAATTTTGATGTGCATAAGGAAGATGGAGACAGCAAATGCGCATTTTCAGTTTAATATAGTGCCAACTAAGAGGGCTACACTGAAAAAAAGAAGAAAAAGAAGATGGATTCTAATTCTATTTTTCACAAATTAATTTTGGTTCAAATTATCAAATAAGCTACAAAATAATGTGGAAAGTTAAGAGCCTTATCTATGGATTCGTAACTTTCATTTCTTTCTGGAGAGCTCTTTGGGGACTTATGTGTACTCTTTGAGAAATACTATTTTAGTGGATCCTTAAAAATTCTGCAGAATTTCCACTGCATTTTCTTTGCTCCTTTGTCAAAGATTAGTTGTTCATAGATATGTGGCTTTAATTCTGGGTTTTCTATTTGGTTCCATTGGTCTTTCTGTCTGTTTTTGTTCTAGTACCATGCTGTTTTAATTATTATGGCTTTGTAATATAGTTTGAAATCAGGAAGTGAAATTCATCCATTTTCTTTCTTTTTAGTTAGGAGGGCTTTAGCTGTGCGAGGTTTTTTGTGGTTCCATATGAATTTCATCAGTAGTCGATCTATTTCTTTGAAGAATGTCATTGAGATTTTTATTGGGATAGCATTGAATCTGTAAATTGCTTTTGGTAGGATTGCCATTTTGATAATGTTAATCCTTCCAATCCATGAGCAGGGGATGCCTTTCCATCTTCTTGTGTCTTCTTCTATTTCTTTCAACAGAGTTTTGTAGTTTTCTTTGTATAAGTCCTTTATGTCTTT
>PVIJ01023503.1:0-14151 GCA_004024925.1 Scalopus aquaticus | reverse complement strand
TGACATGTGAACAGCATGCAGGTGGGTGGTACTGACTGCGGTCTCTAGTCCGGCCTCCTCAGCCCACACCCTCTTTTTTCAGGCGCCATCTTGTAATGGCGGCCGAGACCACGCCGCGCTCCAGGCGCCATCTTGTAATGGCGGCCGAGACCACGCCGTGCTCCAGGCGCCATCTTGTAATGGCGGCCGAGACCACGCCACGCTCCAGGCGCCATCTTGTAATGGCGGCCGAGACCACGCCGCGCCCCACACCGAGCGACGGAAACTGCTCCCAGTTTTGTCTTTACTGCAGCCGAAGGAAGAAGGCAGAGGCCCAAAGTGGGCGCCTTCCTAAAATGCGTGAGTGCAGTCTGATGGGCCGTCTGGCCGCTGTAGTTGCTGTTTTCAGTGTCATTGGCCTGGTGCTGTGCTGGGGCACCATGGCAGTTTCGGGAGCATCTCCAGTTGTGTCCTGTGTCATCCTCATGAGTTGGATCCTGGCCTACACTGGCTGTTGCACGTCTGCAGAAGAAGGAGACACCATTTTGGAAACATGGCCTGTTGTTTGGAAGAGGAGCTCCACATCAGCAGTGGCGGGAAGACGCCACCTTTGTTACTTTTCTGGGACTTAAAGGACTGGACATTGCTTTAAGTAAGGAAAATGGCCATATGTTGACTTTAGTAATTCTTTGTTTTTTTTTTTCCTGTTTGTTAAATAAATCTCATTGTTATTGTTCCCTAAGTCTGAGTAGTCTTACAGCTGTGCACGTGGGTGCAGAATCAGGATAGTGACTGGTAAGCAATTTGGGCACTATCCGTGGTCAAATTTTGAAGCTCCTCCTTTGCCCGCTATCACTAAGAGAAACTGAAGCGACAACTGGTAACTTGAATCTTGACTCTGTTAAATATCTAAAATCATTGTATCTAAAATTACTGAACTTTGAGGTTAATCTTGACTCCTTATTGTAAGGAAACGAAACTTTCAAGCTAACTTTTTGCTCCTTATTATAAGGAGATTAAAGGTTTTTTTTTTTTTTAAAGATTTATTTATTTATGCATACAAGCTGGTGTGTAGGAGAGAGTATGGGGTGGTGAGAGGATTTGCCAGAGACAGTGTGGGGAGCAGAACAGACAGATTGACTGAAGTACACTGCTAAGGGGAGCAGCGGGTGAGGCAGGAGAGATCTCCTGCGCCATGTGGGAATCTCCCTGGGCGGGTATCAAACATGTGCTGCAGTGGCTCTGGATAGCTTCATAGTGCTGGGCTTAACCCATTGTGCCACCAGGGAGGCCCAAGGAGATTGAAGATTTTTTTTTTTTAAAGATTTTTTTTTATTTATTTATGCATACAAGCTGTGGTATAGGCCAGAGGCGTGGGGCAGTGAGAGTGTTGACCAGAGACGGAGTGGGGAGAGAACAGGCAGATCAGAAATACACTGCTGAGGGGAGCAGCGGGCGAGGTAGGAGAGGTCTGCCGCGCCATGTGGGATTCTCCCCAGCCAGGCGTCGAACTCGCGTCGCCACTGCTGACAGCTCCACAGCGCAGCGCCCAACCGCTGCGCCACCGGGGAGGCCCAGAGATTGAAGATTTAATGTCATATCATCTAGAAGAAATTTAAAGCTTGTGTTTACACGTAGGTCATGATGAGGTCATTTTTGATGCTGTTGGGTTCAGAGAGTGGGGCCCTGGAAAAGGTTTCATCAGAGCTCCCCTTTGCCTGCACCGGCTAGGTCTCCAGACAAGTTTCTCCATGACACAGAGACGTTAATTCTATCCTAAAGCACAGGTTTATTCTGAAAAGGGAGAGAAGAATAAGGGACACTTGCATAGACACCAGCAGGCAGGAAGAGCTGCCCTAGAAGGGACAGGTTTGCTAAGAGAGGGGCCTGCATGGTTACAGGCGGGCGGCCTTGGGAGGAGCTGCCCTGCTGAGGGAGGTCAGAGAGGACAAGCCCTGCAAGGTCACGGAGGGCAGGAAGGCTGCTGTCCTGCGGAGGCAGAGTTGGCAAAAAGAAGCACCTACATAGTCACAGGTAAGCAGAAAGATTGTTGCCTGTGCCAGTGCAGAGATTGCCCCATACAGTCTTCTCTTTGGGAGGGGCTCACTCCTTTGTGGAGTGGCCAGTTTGCTGTTGATTTTGGGTGACCAAGTAGAATTTGAAAGGGACCAGAATGGCCTCCATCTCCATATCTTTACCTCCCATCAGTCCATGCCCTAAGACATTAACAGCATTTGACATTTTGCTTAGGGCTGTGCCTTGGAGCCCAAAGATTTTTAGTTTCTATAGCCGGTTTAATGACTGTGTTAATCACCCCGCCCCCACCTCCAGCACCTGACAGTGTATGAGCCAGGCTTCTGATCTTGGGGTGCCGCCTTTCCAAACTTTCTATGCTTATTCTCCATCAATCCAGTCCAAAGAGATGATAGTGTAACAGCTACTACAAAGGCTTACAATCCAGAAACTAGAAGCGTAAGATGTAATAATTCTGAAATCAAGTAAAGTGAGGTGTGTGTTTTACTAGAAGGAATGTATTGGAAATAGATATTGTAAAAGTCTTAGAAATAATTCAGTGTCAAAGTAAAAATGGTATAAAAATAGGAAGGTATAAAAATAGAAATGTTACAGGGCAACCCTGATATAAAATGGGGTGCCTGACTGTGGTTCTTCACCCATGCGCTTAAAAGGGATGTATAAGAAGACTCAACCGCAGGCGCTTCATAAAGGGTTTATTTATGAGGCGAAGTGAAAAAAAAAAAGAACAACTCAAGGGGAAAAATAAAAAGAAGGTCGATTGGTGAATGCGTCCTACCAGTTCTGCTGAGCTAGAATCCCAATGGCGCACTAAAACCCAGGAACTGCCAAGAGATCCCCCAAAGCCCACATGTCTGGTTATACACCAAACCTGGCTCCTTAGCTCCACCCTCAGTTCCCAGCATCCTCCCTTCAGTGGTGGCATTATGGGATCTGTAGTCCTTGGTGTCTTGGATCTCTTTTGTCTGAGGTGGGGGTGGGGTCCATAGCAAGTGTCTGTGGAGTTTGTTCAGGACGTCCTTTCCCCAGCAGGAAGACAAAGGGAAGTGTTGAAGGTCTTTTCCCTTTTGTCCTCCTTCACTTCCAGGTGGTCTTACAGCATCAGGGATCCACAACCTGTGGTAGGAATTCGCTGACATCCCATTTGCAGCAAGTGCACACCCTCCCATTAAAAATACTTCCTATTTAGCAGCTTTTCAGCAAGTCAAACAGAAAGTGAAAGCCAAATTGTCACAGCGCAAAAGCAGGCCCTTGAGCAGCAGGCGGACAGGCAGTCAGGCCGCAGGCTGACCCGACACTGCGCCCAGATGGCCTCGGTAAGTCCCTGGGAATTCTCTTGCTGACTGGACTTGGGAGCCTGCTCCCCTCCAGCGGGACCTCGGTCTAGGGTCCTGGCTGGGCACAGGTGCCCGTCTCTGGGAGGCTTCATGGGCCACTGGATTTGTTGTTTCAGGTGCTTTCCCTGTAGGGCTGTGAGTTCTCTGGCAGGGATCCCCTCCCGCCCCACCACTTCCACCTCCCATTGGGAGCTGGGGTGGCGATGAATGTTCCAGAAACTGAAGCTGGGGGCTCAGGCCTATTGGGAGTACGATGGCAGGGGACCCACAGAGGGAACCGGGATCTAGGAAGTGAGTGAACCCACCTGGGACACCCACCTGGGACATCCCTGGCTCAGCTGCTGCCTGGAGTCTGGGGCCTTCTGGGCTCCTCTTTCCTCCCTCCTCTTCCCCTGTTAGGCCGTCACGGACACCAGAGGACAGGAGACAGAGTAGGGTATAGATAGAGTTTATTAGCTCAGCTGAGGACCCTTGAGCCAAAGGGACTCAAAGGCCCCGTTTTGGTTTTACACACAGCTTATATACTTTCTTAACCATACCAGTCATGTTTATCCATACCACTACCCTATCCTAAGGAAAACATACATTATCCTTATCTTAAGCAAAGCAGATGTACAGAAGCAAATGTAGCAGTTAGGATCTCTGGAGCCATCCCGACAGGCCGTAAATTCTTTGGTGGGCTGTTCCCAGGCCGTTAATCTTTAGGCGACCTTTTTCCCAGGCCTATGGACATCTTAATTACCCTTCATTCCCCCCTTTTCTTGTTCCTAAATGAGGTCATCTGACCGATGCCCGGGCCCATTTAGCTGTCCTAGGATCTCAAACCGCTGCCTTAGTACCATTAGCTTAACACTATCAATCCTAGATGAAACAAAGGCAAAAATTTTATTTAAGATGCACGGTCCAAATATCAGCATGGCAAGCAATAACCCGAGGGGGCCGATAGCGGCTGTCTGTAGGCTTGTGAGCCATGGGGACCGATTAAAAAAAGATTCATACCAGTTCATGTCTTGTTTCCTTTGTTCTTCTCGGTCCTGGAGTCGTTTCCTTAGCTGGCGTAAACTATGTCTGACTACTCCAGAGCTGTTAGCATAGAAGCAGCACGTTTCCCCAAGGGCCACACATAGTCCGCCTTGTTTTAGAAATAATAAGTCTAGCCCTCTTCTATTTTGGAGGGCTACTTCAGGCAAGGAGTCTAGAGAGTGTTCTAAGTGTCTAACATTGGACTCCAGTGAGGCCAAATCCGTGTCGATGAGGGCGCTCAACTTCTTCCAGTTTTGATCTGTTTTCACCAATGCAGCAGTCCCAATGGCCGCGGAGCCAGCAATGCCGAGGCTGACTGCAATGGGGATAAGTACAGGCGCTCTGCGTTGTCGAGGAAGGCCCATATGTTGTAGCCCCTTCCCCCCAGGGTATGTATATGCTCGGGGCATCAAGCGGACCAGGCCACATAAGGAAGGAGCCTGTCCCTCCCCCGTCATCAAGGTAAGAACTAGACAGGGAGTCAACCCAAAAGTACAGGCAAACCAGGCGCCCTCTGGGGCGATTAAAAGGTAAGGGGTCTCGTCAACTGTCTGCTCTATGTCATAGGTCTGGTCGCAGTCCTCTGAATATACTTCAGAGGCCAGTTCGTATCTGCTAGACCGAAAACAAGTTCCCATTCCCTGCAAGTTCCCTAGGGTAATTTTTGATCTCTGCCCCCATGTACAGAGGCCTGTGTGTGCGTTTGAGCTGAGGGAAACGTTCCTTACAGCAGTCGGGGAATCCCCCACACTAGCTGAGACCCCCACCCCTACATGAAAGGGTGGCTCTGGGTTGATACACAGCCAGCAGTCTTTGGCAATACCTGGAGCAGTCTGATTGAACAGATAGTGGATGGAATCCAACATCGCGAGAATAGAACTGTCTCGGACCCCTAAAATTCCCTGTTCTTTAGATTTTGAAGTGATTCTAACCCTATTACCTAGGGGCCCAGTCAAAATGGCAGTATCCTCGCTGGTCTCTTTTACTTCCTTAATTGGGTTTGTTTCACTGGGACTGGAATCAGGTCGGGTCGCAAATAACTTCCAAACCCGAGCCCTGAAAGGGGCCCGAGGGGTCGGAGAGGCTGGGTTACTTTGGTCTTTTGAATGGTGAAGGACACCCCTGGGTCTCTCCCAGTAATGTATAGCCTCAGTCCCCATGTTTTCCCCACCAGCCACCCCGAATCCTGCCACTTCGTAGGTTTGACCTGTAGCTCCATGGGGTTGCATTTTCCAGCCCCACATTCCATTCCTGGGCCTGGCCCTCTCCTCAGGACAATTGTGGGACTAATGTGCCGCCAAGTAGCCTCTGTGACACAGTCCCAAGTCCTGCAGTAATAGTCGGATTCTCCTCCACACTTTGGGAGGCTCTCCCCTGGGCAAGCATAGAACTGAGTTTCCCTCAAGGCGATTTCCCTATCGGGACTCCACACCCATGGGGCGGAGCCCACTTCTTTTCCATCTTATCATTTGACATTAGGTAGCACTTTTGTCTCATTAGTGGAAGGTCTTGTGTGGCGCTGTTGGAATCCCCAAATGAATCTACCCCAAACAAATCACACACATCAAATTTGAGAGTTGGGACCCCTGGTGTGGTCAGTTGGCTCACAGGTTCACCGTCCACAATCCGACTGAGGGTCCATGTACAGCAGAAGCAGGTGGGGGTTGCCTAACGCGCTCACCGCCCCTCCCAGCAATGCCATCACCAGGAGCACGGGGCTGGTCCTCATCTTGCCGGGGAAGCCGGGTCAGCTTAACCCGTAGGGGGTCCGTCTCCTCAGGCCGGGTGATCCTCCACCGCTCTGTCAGGGGCGGCGGCTCCGTCACCTTCTTCAGGTGAGTCCAATGGGTCCACGGCTTCAAACCTGCAACTTTAACTGCTGTTGGAGTGGACAGAATAACAACATAAGGTCCCTTCCACCTGGGTTCTAAGTTACCGGGGGCATGTCTCTTGACCAGGACCCAATCTCCGGGAGAAGCAGGAGGGGTTGCAGGGTCCTAACAACCTGCTTCTCCCCTTGTCCTGCCAGAGCCTGGCGGACAGTAGCCCAGTTTCTATGAAGTACCGGTTGCAGCCTCTGTAGGGTGTGGACTACATCTACAGGTGCTTCTAAGAGGGCATCCGGTGCCCGGATGGGAGTCAGAGGGGGAGGTCTACCAAATACAATTTCAAAGGGGGATGACTTCTGCACATACGGGGAACACCTGACTCTCGCAGGACTATGGGGAGGAGCGCCACCCATCCCGCACCGGTTTCTAGGGTCATTTTAGCCAATGTTTCCTTTAGGGTCCGATTCATTCTCTCTACCTGGCCCGAACTCTGCGGCCAGTAGGCACAATGGAGCTTCCAATTGGTCCCTAATCCTTGTGCCACTGCTTGTGACACCCGTGCCGAAAATGCAGGGCCGTTATCTGACCCGATGGAGAGGGGGATTCCCCATCGCGGGACAATCTCCTCCAGAATTTTCTTAGTCACAATCCTTGCTCCTTCCGTTCGGGTCGGGAATGCCTCTACCCAACCCGAAAAGGTATCTATGAAAACTAACAAGTATTTATATCCTCCTTGCCCTGGTTTTACTTCTGTAAAGTCCACTTCCCAGTGCCTTCCCACCAGTTCCCCTCTCTCTCTCTCCGCTCAGAATTCCTTTTCCTCCCCCACCCCTAGCATTTACCAACAAACATGCTTGGCACCCACGTACCACCCGCTCCACTTCCTTTCCAGCTTGGGGTGGATGTGTAACCTGCCTATCAAAAGGGCGAGTTTGCGCGCTCCTAGATGCGTCCCGGCGTGCACCCGTTGGACTAGGTCCCTCCGCAGCCCTTCCGGGAGCAGAACTCTCCCCTCTTTGTCCTTCCACCATCAGTCTATCTTTTCCAATCCCAGCCTTCTTCCTCTCTCCTCATCCCCCTCCCGGTACCCAGGGTCAGTGGGGAGCATCGGGTCAGGCAGGGAGAAGATGAGCTCCCGTAATGTTATTCGGGCTGCCTCTTTAGCTGCTGCATCCGCTCT
Organism: Scalopus aquaticus; assembly: GCA_004024925.1. Classification (NCBI taxonomy): domain Eukaryota; kingdom Metazoa; phylum Chordata; class Mammalia; order Eulipotyphla; family Talpidae; genus Scalopus; species Scalopus aquaticus. The sequence continues at coordinate 6,769 of PVIJ01023503.1, read as the reverse complement.
TCTATTCCCTTTTGCTTCCTTTGTATGCCCCTTCTGGTGGGCGGGGCAATGGACGAAGGCCACTTCCCGGGGTGCCCAAACTGCCTTTAAAAGATCTAAGATCTGTTCCTTGTGTTGAATCTCCTTACCGGTGGAGGTGAGGAATCCTCGTTCCTTGTATAGGGCACCGTGTTCATGCAGAGTGGCAAAGGCATAGCGGCTGTCTGTATAGATATTCACCCTTTTCCCTTTTCCGATCTTCAGGGCTTGGGTCAAGGCAATAAGCTCAGCCTTCTGGGCAGAGGTCCCCTTCGGCGGCTGCTGTTCCACAGGGTCTCGTTGAGGGTGCAGACCAGGCTCCCGCAGTCGCTCTCCGTCTTCGATAAAGCTGCTGCCGTCAGTGAACAGCTCCAGGTCCGCATTCTGTAGGGGCTGGTCTGTCAGGTCTGGCCTGCCGCTATAGGCCTGGAGGATGACTTCGCGGCAGTCATGTACCGGAGGCGCGTCTGGGTCTGACTCGGGGAGAAGGGTGGCCGGGTTGAGGCTCCCACTGGCTTGAAATTTTACCCGGGGCTGGTCTAACAGCAAGGCCTGATAATGCGTTAGGCGGGCGTTTGATATCCACTGGCGGGGAGGTTCTCTGAGGAGTCCATCTAAGGCATGGGCTGTTGCTACTGTCAGCTCTTGCCCCAGGGAGAGCTTGTCTGCCTCCTTTACTAGCACCGCTACTGCAGCAATTATTCGCACGCAGCTGGGCCAACCAGCCGCCACTGGGTCAAGCTTCTTAGATAGATAGGCGACGGGGCGATGCCAAGGTCCCAATTTCTGGGACAACACCCCCCGACTTATGCCATTTCTTTCCGCCACATACAACCGGAAAGGTTTACTGACATCCGGGATGGTCAGGGCTGGGGCCGAGACCAGGGCTTTCTTCAAAGCCTCAACCGCCTCCTCGGCCTGGGGTGTCATCATCCAGTCCTTTTCTTCACCTCTAAGGGTCTCAAAAAGAGGTCTTGCCAGTTCTGCATACCCCGGAATCCAGATCCGACAATAACCAACTGCCCCTAGGTATTCCCTAACCTGGCTTCGGGACCTCGGCACCGGCATTTGCTGAATGCCCTGGATCCTGGCCTCAGATAGCCTTCTCTTCCCCTTCACAAGGTTGTAGCCCAAATAGGTGACATCTGGGCGGCAAAGCTGCGCCTTCTTGGCTGACACTCGGTACCCTTTTAGGCTTAGGTAATGCAGCAAAGCCTCCGTATCTCTTAGGGAAATTTGCTGGTTAGGGCTAGCAAGCAGAAGGCCATCTACATACTGCAGAAGTTGGGAATTCGGGTGGGAAGCCCTGAATTCTTCCAAATCTCCAGCCAGTGCCTCCCCAAAGATAGTTGGGGAATTCTTAAATCCTTGGGGCAACCGCGTCCAAGTATATTGCCCTGAATGTCCGGTATCTGGATCTGTCCACTGAAAAGCAAATAGTGGCTGGCTGGAGGGCGCCAAGGGGACACAGAAAAAGGCATCCTTTAAGTCCAACACTGTGTGTACCTGTAAATCTGGTGATAACAGGCTCAGTAGGGTGTACGGGTTGGGCACCGTAGGGTGTATGGACTCCACCCTTTTATTAACCTCCCGTAGGTCTTGAACCGGGCAATAGTCCTGTGTGCCTGGCTTCTGCACCGGCAACAAGGGCGTATTCCAGGGCGAGGAGCATGGAACCAATATCCCGTGCTCCAACAGTCTATGGATGTGTTTAGCAATCCCTTCTTGCGCCCTCCTGGGCATCGGGTATTGGCGGACTGCCACTGGGGAAGCTCCACTGAGAAGTTGTACCACCACAGGTGTCAGATGGGCAGCTAATCCGGGTGAGCTGTCCTCTGCCCATACCAAGGGTACCTTCCCCTTTAGGGCCTTAAGCAATTTAACATCTTGGTCACCTTGGTCACCTTGTTTCGCATATAAAAGGTGCTCTTCCTCCAGAGGCAGAGTCAACAAGAGGGTCTGTGTAGGGCCTTGGTGGTCTGTGGGAGGGCTTAGGTTGACTACGGGTTTTTCTTCCTTAAATGAGATGGTGGCTCTTAATTTATGGAGCAGGTCTCTCCCCATCAAAGGATCTGGACATTCAGGAACTAACAGGAAGGAGTGAGTCACAGTTCCCTTGGCCAAGTCGACAGCGCGATTGGTAGTGAAGGGATAGGACGAGATCTTCCCTGTTGCCCCTTGGATACGGGCCGAGCATTTAGAAATAGGTCCTAGGGGCGTGTGAAGGACTGATCGGGCTGCTCCAGTGTCCACCAGAAAGTCCACCACTTTTCCCCCGATAGCTGCCTTCACCCTGGGCTCCGTGGGGGAGTCAGAACCCCGGCCCCATCAATCTCCCAGTTCTAGGACAGGGATCGGTTCCCTTTTTTCCTTCCCTTCTTGTTTCCCTAGTTTTGGACACTCTCTCTTCCAGTGTCCGAATCCTTTACAAAATGCACACTGATCCCTGCCCAGCCTAAGTCTACTCTGTCCCATACCCCTCCCCTTCTCAAGACTCATTGCTAACACTTTGGCTATGCCCCGACACTGTTTTTCCTCCGGGGTCTCTCGGTTATAGAACACCTTCATGGCCACTTCTAACAGTTCACTAGTCAGCTTTCCTTCAAAGCCCTCCAACTTTTGAAGCTTCCTCCGAACATCAGGAGCAGATTGGGCTACAAAAGCCAAATTTAGGGCCCGCCTGTTTTCCGGCGCCTCTGGATCAATCGGAGTATAGGTCCGATATGCCTCCATCAGCCTTTCCAAAAAACGCGAGGGGTGTTCCCCCGACTCCTGGAGGACTTCACTGACCTTAGATTAATTTGTAGGTCGCCTAGCAGCAGCACGGAGACCTCCCAACAGAAACTGGCGATAGGATTGGAGACGCTCCCTACCTTCAGGGGTATCCACATCCCAGTCTGGCCGGGTCAGTGGGAAACGGAGATTGCGGATTGCCTCATCGGCAGTCGGGCGTCCATCAGGCCCCAACACTCCCTTAACAGCTTCCCTCCTGATCCTGTCCCTTTCTTCAGTAGTGAAGAGGACAGTGAGAAGCTGTTCACAGTCATTCCAAGTGGGTGCATGTGTGTAAAAGATGGATTCCAGGAGAGAAATAAGTTTCTGGGGGTTTTCAGAGAAAGGCGGGTTCTGGGCCTTCCAATTATAAAGGTCAGAGGAGGAGAAGGGTTGATACACCAGGGCCATTCCCGGCCCTCCATATTGGGGAACCTGCCTTAGGGGCAGGATGGGATCAGGGAGCGGGGACTGGTGCAAAGGCCCCTGGAATTGGGTTCCACTACGAGTGTGTGGAGGGCTAAACCAACGCTCACTAGGTCCCGGCACCTGGTACGGTGGAGGTGCGGAGGGAGAGGCAGCCTCCTTAGCTACAGTGGCCAAGGGAAATGCAATTCCCGGGGCTGTGGTGGCTGCGGAGGCAGCCGGGGGAAGTGCAGCCACCTGGGCAGCAGCAGCCGCGGTTGAGGCGTTTTGCTCTAATCCGCGATCTGGTCTAGGTGTCAAATAAGGGTCCTCTAATATGTCAGGACCCCGGTCCTGGAGAATTGGGTCCTCTCCTCGTATACTCCCCTCCTCTAGGGTCCCCATCTTTTTATTTCCAGGAATAGAGCGCCGTGAGCGTCTATTTTCTGATGGCGGACCTAAGGAGGGGGGCTGTACTTGGGAGAGGAGGACCTTAGCTGCATAATGGGGCTTCAGCCAAAGCGGCCGGGATTCTACTATATCTATCCAGATGACGATATAGGGGATCTGATCAGGGTGCCCAGCCTTCCCCTGCCACTCGCCAAAAACGACCCGTCGCACTCTATCACAGAGGTTTAGATCGGCAGATCCTTGGCTGGGCCATTCTACATTGAAGCTGGGCCAGTCTAGCTCACAGAATGTTTGGAGGGTGACTCTATCTACCTCCACTCCCAACTTTTGTCCCTTTTTCATCCAATACGACCAGTGAGATATCATCAAATCCAAAACAGTTGGGGACTTGGAAGAGGAGTTTCCCATCTTAATCAAATCTTTAGTGGGAAAAATATGATGTTGCTCAAAAATGGACAAACCTGTAAACACTACAACAAAAAATGCAAACAGACAAACAAGGCAACACAGATTTCCTTTAGTGCTGTGACATCCCAGCACGTCCAGAGGCTGCCAGGGACGTCTCCGTGGCACCTCGACCAGCGGAATCACGGCTGCGTCCAGCGTTCCAACTGGTCACCTTTTTCCCGGGAAATTACCAATATCTGTGGGACTCGAACCCACCCCCTTACAATGGGACGCTAACCCAATGTCACGTGATCACGATTATCCCTTTTACTCACCACCTTCCAGATATTCGTTGATGAGTTCTTCGGCGCCTTTGAAGAGGAGATCAGAAAAAAAGAATCACAGAGAGTGTCAGAATAGGAGGTCGGGCAACACTCAGATGCTCTCCTGGCCTGGCCCCTCGGGGGGGGCCCAAAGTGGTCCTTGACGTCGGGCCGCATGTATGATCCCCATGCCAGGTTGTCTCTTCCTGGGGGCAAAAGCCCTTAGAGACAAGTACCCATAAGCCTTTACGGACCTCATGGAACCGCAGGTTAGAGCCCACTCAAGTCCCGTAGCTGTAGGAGTAGCCGTAGCCGTGGGACCAATAACAGACGTTGCCACACTCACACACTCATTCTCTTCACAACATACCAGGGGGTGGAAGAAGCGAAGAGAAGTCGTGTCCGTGACCTCGGCCCCAAGATGCCAGAGATCTCGGTGGGACCGCCAAATGTTAGGCCGTCATGGACACCAGAGGACAGGAGACAGAGTAGGGTATAGATAGAGTTTATTAGCTCAGCTGAGGACCCTTGAGCCAAAGGGACTCAAAGGCCCTGTTTTGTTTTTACACACAGCTTATATACTTTCTTAACCATACCAGTCATGTTTATCCATACCACCACCCTATCCTAAGGAAAACATACATTATCCTTATCTTAAGCAAAGCAGATGTACAGAAGCAAATGTAGCAGTTAGGATCTCTGGAGCCATCCTGACAGGCCGTAAATTCTTTGGTGGACTGTTCCCAGGCCGTTAATCTTTAGGCGGCCTTTTTCCCAGACCTACGGACATCTTAATTACCCTTCAGGAGCAGTGGGAGACAGGAGAGGTCTGCTGCTCCCTGTGGGTCCGCTCCCTGGCCGGGGCTCGAACTCAGGCAGTAGCGGTGATAGTGCTGAGACTTAACTCTGCTTTTTAGGGATTTTTTTTTTTTAACCTTTACAGAATGCTGGTCCTGGACTCTGTCAGTGGGCAGAGCGTGGAATCCTCTGGAAAGGATTAAACTTCCCAAGAACACAGGTGGGTGACTTGAAAGGTCTTTCTGTGACAGCCACAGGGGCTCACCCTTCATAGAGTGGTTTCTTTGCTATTGATTTTGGGTAACTGTAGAATTTGAAAGGGGCCAGAGAGTCTACAATAGTCCTCAATCTCCCTATGTTAACCTCTGGTCTGCACCCTGAGACACTGACAGCATCTGACACTGTGTCTGGGGCTGTGCTTTGGAGTCTAATCACTTTTAGTCCTTAAACAGCTGGTTTAACGACTGAGTTAGCCACTGCTGCCCCCACCCCCAGCTCAGGCATGTGTGAGTGGGGCTCTGGGTCTGTGGCGCCTCCTTTCCAACTTCTCCACTTTACCCTCCATCACTTCCAGGGGTCCTAAAGCACCAGGGTGTTTGGCTGATATTTCCATTTAGGGCAGGTGCACACCCTCCCATTAAAAATACTTCCTGTTACAGCTTTTCAGCAAGTGAAAAGAAAGTGAAAGCCAAATTCTCCCAGTGTATCAGCAGACCCACCGGCAGCAGGCTGACCCAACACTGCTCCCAGATGGCCGTGGTAAGTCCCTGGGAACTTCTGTCATTGGCTGGACTTTGGGGCCTGCTCTCCTCCAGTGGGGCCTCGGGCTGGGCTCCTGGTGATTCCGGAATTTCAGGGTTTCAGGTCTAGTCTCCCAGCCAGGGATGGGCCCTGGCTGCAGCGGCAGCGCTGTGTCCCGGCCACTAGACCCCCACGGCTGGTGTCACACGAAGTCACAGAGGAACTTCGCTGATGCTCAGGCAAGCAGGCGAGAGGAGACAAATTTGTTTAGGGAAAGAAAAGGTTTATTAGAGAGAAAGGAACAGAAATAAAGTGAGACTCCCAGGCCGGTGGGACAGTAACCCCTGGTTTCCAGTAGAGGTGGTGCTGGAGGAGGGGTTGCTGGTGAGGCTAGATCGCCCCAGGGAAAATGCTAAAAAGGCGTCCCAGTTCGGGGTGGAGGCTCTCATAAGGAATACAAGGGACTGCAGAGGGGGCAGGTTCGTTCAGTCCTTGGGATGACTGTTTCCCGATCCTCAGCATTCGGGGTCTGAGGCTTCGGCCCCCACCACACCCATCTTCCGGAGGGCAGTGGCGGACATCCAGCACCGGTGTCAGAGAGGAAAATTCGGAGGCCTTGTGGGTACTGAAGCGACTGGGACTGTTTTCAGTCTTGTGGCTGTTACAGTGAGGACAGAAGGTGGAGCCCCTGAGCAAGGGGCCCCACTGAGCTGTGAGTGTGGCTGTTTGTCCGCCATTTGGCCGCTGCGGCTGCTGTTTTGAGTGTCGCTGGTCTGGTGCTGCTTTGGGGCTTCTCGGCCCCTCTAGAAGCATCTCTTGTCGTGTCTTGTGTTGTCCTCGTGAGTGGGAACCTGGCCTACGGTCTGGCTGCTGTGGGCTCCAGCTTGGCAGGGGCAGGAAGACGCCATCTTGAC
>PVIJ01023502.1:0-14151 GCA_004024925.1 Scalopus aquaticus | reverse complement strand
CCACTTTTGGGAATTTACCCAAAGGACACAAAAACACTAATCCGAAAGGATACATGCACCCGTATGTTCATTGCGGCACTGTTCACAATAGCAAAGGTACGGAAGCAACCCAGATGTCCAAAAATAGATGATTGGATCCAGAAGATGTGGTACATATACACAATGGAGTACTATTCAGCATGGAAAGAAGATAAACACATGCAATTTGCAGCGACATGGATAGAATTAAAGGGAATCATACTCAGTGAAATACGCCAGAAATAAAAAGAAAAATATCGAATGGTTTCACTTATAACAGGACTATAGGGAGGCCAGGTGGGAGAGAGACACTCAGCGGTGGGGGGGGGGGTGGTGGAATGGAGGGAGGGGAGGATAAGGGCACAAAATCGAAGAGAGGAGAATACAGGGGACCATGGAGATGGATCACGGGTGAATTGGTGGTGAGCTGCCCAAGGGGAATACAAAATGTAAAAGACATAAATAACAAAAAAATAAAAAAATAAAAAAAGATAATACTTTTCTCTTTGGGAAAAGTAGGTGCAGGCTTATTTGCATCCATTATAAAAGGTACAGCTCTCCTAACTCTGCACTTGTTCATATGTGACACAAACCCTTTGCATATATGGCATCGAACTGGGTCACCCCACGTTGCCTCCATGAACCTTAGAAGCAAGGAAAACTAGTGAAAACATGAAGCTTGTGATGCTTGCTATGCCATGAAGAATAAGGTCCTTTTTTCATGACCCAGAATTTTCATGTCTTCTGCTAACAGACCTGCAACTGTGATGGACTTATTTGTCAGCTTCCAAGGAGAGAAAATTCTCAGATATTTCCAGTTATTTTTTATTGTTTTTAATGAAGTGATATTGGTTTAATGATTTAGGGTAACAGGTTTATACCTCCTCAGATGTATGTCAGTGCACCACTCATTATCAAAGCAGAGTCTTTTACCCTAGACCATCGAGCTCCCTCCCCTTGTAGTAGTCTCAATTTTGCAGTCATATTTTTAGGGCTTCTTTTGGTTTAGTTTTGTCAGTTCCTTTGTTTTGTTTCTGTGTAGTCTACATATGAGTAAAATCATTCAGTGTCTGAATCATACTCTTCTTGACAATGAACCTAAAAGAAGAATTGAAACCTAGAAAATCAGAGATGAGGAGACAGCTCAAATGAAAACACTAAAACATGAATTGACTAGGGTAGAAAGAGCCCTGTAATTAGCCTTAAATGTTTGAATAAAATAATAGAAACATATGATAGCCACATTGAACTTATATCGAATATTTTAGAACTCTAAGTGATAAATAATTTAGAACTTAATCTGAGAAATTCCAAGAGCTACAAAAAGTTTTGAAGCAATTTGAAGAGAATTCTCTCCTTTTCTGTGTACAGAATTTCTCTTAAATGTCCTTACCTGTAATCTTGGCCTTACCAATCAGCTGTAGAAAGATTCTCTTCATCATGTAGAGAAACTCTGTGTGTATATTCAGCAATAATCCAGTATTTTGAAACTTTCTGGACAAATTATTATTCACACATGGCTAAAGCTGTGTTTTATTTCTAATTCCTAATTAGTTATTCCCACCATTAACTTGCTACCAATACGCAGGTGAGAGAAACATTTCATTCTCTTTTGAAAATTATTACAGCTGGGATTTCTACATTAAGTTCAGTTGTAACAACATGAAATTTATTATGATCTTGGCTTTACAAAGAAGCAAAAGTATTTGTGGCATTATTTTTTTTAATATATATTTTTATTGTTATTTATGTCTTTTACATTTTGTATTCCCCTTGGGTAGCCCACCACCAATTCACCCATGATCCATCTCCATGGTCCCTTGTGTTCTTTTCTATTCCATTTTGTGCACTTTTCCTTCTCTCCCTCCGCCTCCCCCCCCCCCCCATATAGGCAAAACTCTACACTACGTATTTGTGGCATTCTTATGGGAAAACTATTTATATGATGGGTTGGGACTTTGCTCATTTTTTACCATTCTAAAGTTTTCCCAAATAGTTAGATATAGACATTAGACTCAAATTGAATAAAGAATTCCAACAGTGAAATGCACATATTTCTGGTTTTGGCATCTCACAAATTATCTTTTGAAATGCTGTGGATTCCATGTAATCCTGACAAGCTCATAGCAAGCCAGTTTCATCTATTAACTGTAGAATAAGAAAAAAATTAAACTAATCAAATCTGAAGAATATTTTTTGATCATTACATTTAGCAGATAGTTGTTAATTGCAGGTATTAAAAACAGGTAATTCTGATTCAAGCCTTAGCAATCAATATGTTTTTAGTACATTGCTACTGATGATCATTTTAAGTCTTGAAAGTTCTATTACTATGAAAAGAACCATGATCTCCAAAAAGAAAAAAAAATGCTCCTCATCAAACATTTGATTAAGGGAGTTGGACTCTAGAGCCTTCATTGAACATTTCTCGGTCGAAAAATCAAATGCTATTTTTAAGCATGATATTTATGTTGACTGAGCAGCTGATAAAAGAGAATTGCTTTCTCACTCTGTATCAGAATAAGGCACTCCAGCGTCCTTCTAAAAGAGAATGTTGCTTCTGCTGGAAATTGAATGCATTATAACTCATCATGATTTTCATTAACTCACTTGTGTACGTTTAGGATAATCTCTTTTCAGGACTTGCTATTTTTTTCAGAGACACAGTGTGAGGACTTTTTATTTTTAACTATCATTTACAATATGTGACCTGCTATTTTTATCACCAAAGTATGTCATGTATAAATTTGATATCCATTCTTTAAGACATCCACTTTTGGTTAAAGCACAAACACACAAGTTTATATTAGCAAATTAGGCATAAGAGTAAATTTAAAATTTCATAAAATTCCTCTATCAGAAATAAAACAAACATTGCTGGTTTTATAAGTATTCCCATTAAAGCCAAGAATGATAGCAAGTATCTGTTATCATTATGCTATTTGAGAAACTCAATACTTTAATTCAGAATTTCTCAACTTTGGCACTACTATATCAGACCAGATAATTTTTGTTGTCAGAGGATGGACTCTGCATTGTAAAATATTTAGCAGCATCTTTAGCATTTGATTAGTAGATTGTGAATAATATCCTAGGCATGAGAACAAAAAGTGTTTTGGCGTGTTGGCAAATGTCCCCTGAGCAACACAAACTATACCCAGTTTTTAAACACTCTCTTATCAAAGAAAGATAAGGGATTAGAAATACAAAGTATAAATATTGGGAAGTAATAAAAATATTTTCAATTAATGTAATTGCTATAACCAGTTGAAATACATTACCAAAAATTATTATGACCCAGTGGGAAACTATTTAATAATTAGTTATTCCCCTGAGAAGAAAGCTTCTCAGAGATGGAAATTATAAATCTTTACCATAACAACTATTCTGATTGAGTGAGGACTATTTCATGCCCTTGGATAATATCACAAAGGTCATCATTCTAGTAAAACTGATTTATAAACTCAAAGCAATACCAACAGACTTATTGATAAACACAGAAAAATTAAACTGGATCAAGAAACATGTAATTACATGGGCCTCCATGGTGGCACAACAGGTTAAGCGCAGCACTGTGGAGCTGTTTGCAGCTGCGGCGCGAGTTCAATGCCCGGCCGGGGAGATTCCCACATGGCGCAGCAGACCTCTCCTGCCTCCCCACTGCTCCCTTCAGCAGTGTATTTCTGTCGATCTGCCTGTTCTGCTCCCCACTCTGTCTCTGGTGAACCCTCTCACCACCCCACCCATCTGGCCTGCACCCAAGCTTGTATGCATAAATAAATACATTTAAAAAAAACATATAATTACAGATAAGAACATTTTAAGCAAGAACAATGATAAATGATTTACTGCTAGATGTCAGAACACTATAATACTGTAATAAATACATCAACATGGAATTGGCTTTGGTTCAGGCTGTGACATGGATCCACCTTGAAAACCTGCTAAGAGAAGAAGCTAAGCCCAAAAGGCCACATATTATATCATTTAATTTATATGAAAAGTCCAGAATAAGCAAATTGATAGATTAGTGGTTCTGAGGGCCTAGGAGTAAAGGTAGATGGGGACTGACTACTAATAGGTTTGAGATTTCTTTTTGAAGTGCTTTTTGAAGTGATGAAAATGTTCTGAAGTTAGGTACTGATGTTGGTTGCACAGCTCTGTGAATATACTAAAAACTGCTGAATTATACACTTTCAAAGGATGAATTTTATGCCATATATATTACATCACAATAAAGTTGTTACTTTTAGGAAAGCATTAAAATGGTCCAGAAATGGACAAATGAATTATTGAATATGTTCAATAATCTCTGTATGTATCAACTATACTACATATAGTTCTATATGCTATGCATATTACATATATATTTTCCTATAGCAATTATTATCAAGAGACATTAATAATGACATTTTCAATGCATGAAGACAAGTGCGATTAATAAATTATGTTGTGACAATTGACTAGCTTTCAAGAAAAAGAAAATTTTTACCTACCTGTCATCATTCTCAAGTAAGACTCATGAGTCAAAGGACAAACATTTTCTTTCACCCATTAGACGAGAGTAAAGGTAAATATGGATGTGCATATAGCTTTCTTATGAATCTTAATAATGGTATTCACTCATTATATACAAACTGCTGACTTCATTAAAGAACTGGATAAAATGAAGAGGAGAAATCATAATGTTAACCTATTGCTTTGCTTTCAATGTTAACTGTTTGATGACTAAGTGGAAATTTGCCATCATTTCTGCTTTTCTTAGAATATTAACAGATTACTAGGAATTTAGGGATTTTTTAAAAAATCATATATGATGTGAGCATTAGTCTATATTTTATGAAATTATAGCTTTTGGGTTATTGGTTAGCTCTCCAAGCCTATAGTAAAACTTTCTGTGATATTACAGGTTATTTTATCTTATTCTTTCATAACCTGCAGAAAATAAATCTTTTTCTTTGTCCTTCCCATGCACCTGTGGATAAAATAAGGCTTGCTTTCAAAAAGTTCTTCATGTGCTTGAAATAAGTAATTCCATTTCATGGAGTTATATATTTTTAATGGCTTTTCTACTTTCTGATTTACTTCCATGTCAGGAAAGGATGCTGAAACACAGGGCAGGAAGGATAGGAAGGGAGCGGCTCAGCGATGCCACCCACTCCTTTAGTACTTGACGAGCTCTCACTAGCCTTCCTGTTAAGGAAGTGTTTATGGTCTGGATCCTCTTATATTGAAAACATTTGAATTATGAAGTTTGCTTCTTCTTAATTCTCCTTAATTATATAATTTTTTAAGGTCATACATGTTTATATATATTTGCGTTAGGGAAACAAATCAAAAGCTACTTAAAATTGAGACAGACTAATTCAAAGAAAAATACATCAGTGCCTAGTTGTTTAGAACAAAAGATCACACAAAAAAATCCATAGTCTTAATTCTCTCCCATGAGTCAAAGTGATGGAAATCTGAGGTTTATCTGCACCTTTTTCAATGGCATCTCCCCACCAGCAAAGCTTTTATTCTACCTGGATGAGAATAGAATGCAGGTACAGGCATGTTTCCAAAAGCTGGAACGAAGACACCTTACTAGTGAGCTGAGATGAGCCCCGGGCTCACATTTTGAAAGTCTAAATCCAAGACCTGTGATCTTCAGATTGCAGAGAGAATAGGAACTAGTGCCTACTCACTGGACACAGAAGGCAGGTAATTTCCAGAGAAATGGCTTCTATATACATTCACTTTAAAACACTGTAAGGGTGGGGGGAGAAAAATGACACCCAAAATCATGCTTCTCCCTGAAATGTTTTTCTTTGGTTGCACAATGCCAGCACCTATCCTAGATATTTCTGTTCTCCTGCCTCCTTTCACCTTCCTGTTGATCTCTGTTAGGTTTAAACTCTTTATTTTTCACTGTCCAAAAAGCAACACAAAAACAGAAATGAAGAAGCAGATAAGCAAGGATGGGGTGGACTTAAGAAACTCTTAATTTCACATTTTCAAGTTTTAAAAGCTTTTCAGTATTAAAGACAATTGTCTAGCTTTTGTTAAATACACACATAATCATGGTTTCTTTGTGGAATCAAAATACCTGATAAACGTGTGAGCTGTTGTTGTTTTTGATTTTGTTAATTTTTTTTTTTTTTACTAGAATGTGGGCAATAGAGGCAGTGACCAGGAAGGAAATGGCATTACTGTTTTTATGAAAGGTACAAATTATTTTTCTTCAAGATTCGGTCTCATTAGGCTCCTCTCTGTAAAAATTTTCTTAACAATATGGTCCTTCAAGCAGTGCCACATTTTTCTTCAAACCTCCCAATTATCTAGACTATCTTAAATGCAGAGTAAAATTTTATCTAAATCAGTGATTAAATAAGTGAATGAAATAAGAAATAAATAAAAAAACAAAATAAAACTTACCAGCATAGGTATTCCTGTTAATTTTATAATGAATATTGCTAATGTAAGCATTTTATTTTGGTCCTAACCACCCAAAAGTAGGATCAAAAATTTTTATTTATATTTGAATCACATAATAATGATGACTTTTATTCTGTTAGCGTAAACTTAACTTTTCTGTTAAACTTTACCATTAAATTGTTTGTAAATACCTTATATTTCTGTTCATAAAAGCATAGGAAATTAGCCATAAGAAGGACGAGCAAAGGAAGAAAGCAAATGAGCAAATAACTTTTAGAGTTTCCTTTAAAATAAATCGTTTTCTTCTCAGGAAATTTTATAACAATGTATCCAAATATCCAACACTTTTATTTTTTCTGTTAGAAGAAATTAGTAACTCTTCATGCAAGTAACTGTGACTAGAATGTTAGTGGTGTCTTTAGACTGTTCTATGACTTTTTTTTAAAAAGATTTATTCATTTATTGCTAACAAGGTGGGGTATGGGCCAGAGGTGTGTGGGGTGGTGAGAAGATTCACCAGAGACAGAGTGGGGAGCAGAACAGGCAGATTGACTGAAGTACATTGCTGAGGGGAGCAGCGGGAGGGCAGGAGAGGTCTGCTGCGCCATGTGGGAATCAGCTGGGGATTGAACTCTCCTGCAGTTTCTCTGGATAGCTTCATAGTGCTGCGCTTAACCCATTGCACCACCAGGGAGGTCCCATGTGTTGTTAATAATTATACTTTTTTGGGTGGAGTTGTCTTTAACGAATATTTGCCAGGGAAAATAATGAAAGTATAGAGTAATACTGTGCAAATGGTGCATTCAGTCCTTGGTTATCTGTGGAGGAATACCATGCAGAGTATCAATCTAGGACCCTCTTTTCAGGTATCCAGGTTCAAGCTTTCCCAGCAAAGATGCCACAAAATCCTGTGCAAGAGCTAATGTACTGTTTTCCAGGTGATGCTAAAGTATCCATCTGTAAACTTCAGCTTATTTGGTAGTATGTCATAAGCTAAACATGGACACGTTTTTAAAAATAGAGTTAGGCAATAACCCCATTGTTAAATACATCACAACTGCATCTAGAGAACTAACAGATACATATGAAAAAAAATGAGCTATCATGATGAAAAGAAAGCCTGGTGGTTCTTTGAAAGGAAAGGGACTTCATTTCTAGAGGAAGCTGATAGGGGAAAGAAATTAACTGTCTTGGAAATTCTGCCAAAATATGTCTCCAAATTCCAGTGTTTACCAAGATCAGAAAATGCCAGTCTTAAACACTGTAATTCTGTGTTTTTATTTGAATTTATTAAGATGAAAAATTTTTTTGTTATTAAAAACTGTTAGAAAATTTGGCAAGATTGTCATCACTGGCAGAGATAAAATGGAATCAGTGTGTTGGCATGTGGAGTACGTGATTTCCAGATGCCCTTTATTTTTGTAGGAATTTCTCAGACATTAATTTGGATGACTACGTTAAACTCTATAATTGCTTTTATACTCTTGAATCAGTTCTAATTATTCCAGTACCGATTATTTTGTGGACAATTTTCCTTTGTTTCTCTCGCTCCTATTTTTGCTGTACTATATGACACTCCCAAAACAACTTCTGAGACATAAATAGGATCATCCTGAAACATAAATGAAGCATTATTCTCACAGTCCCTTACATCTAGTTCCATTTCTATGACTTCTTGAAACAAATCTCTGAGAAGACTCACTAATGAGACAATTTAATGGATTTCTTTTAATATCCATACTCTTTGTCCTCTCTCAGCATCTGATACATTTGAGGCAGTGGAGTAAGAACTCTCTGTGATTACAACTCTCCTGGCTTCTGTGCTGTTGTAATCTTGTCCTCCGTTCTGTGTCTCTTTTACTTATTGTCCTATCTCACCCACCCTTTATATAAACACATACTGGAATTTGTTACTAATATTTTCTTTTTCTGCAGTCACTCACTATGTCATTACATCTTTCAATGTTTTTTGGTTATGAGGATTATTCTCAAGTCTTTAAGTCTTGGCATTCTCTTGAATATTGAGTAAATTATTTCCTGGTTACCTCAAAAGCCTACATGCCCCAAATTCAGTTTTTTATTTTTCTTATCACTCACTCACTTATAAATCAACTTCTCTGTCTGAATGTTATCCTTACTTAGTACATTTCCTAGATTCAAAGGCTTAGGTCAACTTTGCTTTTGCCTCTTATCTCACATGAAGACTCAATCACTTGCCAAATCCTGCTGAATTTATGAACTAATATTGAACACTAGTTTAGGACCTCCTGTATGACTGAGATGACTTTAGCACTTTGTATAAATTATGAATTAAAACCTCAAACCATGACAGTGAAAGGGTATTACTTTCCACATTACAAAATTTGGGAAATTAGGGTTCTGCGTGTATAAGTAACTATCTAAATCAGAAACTAGGCATAACCTGGATTCAATCCCATTTTATTACTGCAATAATATTTAGTGTTCATTGCACTGAATTACATCATTTTTATTTGTTTTATCTCCCGCTACACCTTCCTAATCCTTTTGATACCACATAATACTGCACTTCCTCTTGTATGTGTTCTGACTCTAATTCCTCATTTCTTCTGTTTTTCCTAAATTACATCTTTATGATACGACTCTTCAATAAATTGTAACTGCTCCCCATTGTTTCCCAATTATGTGCAGATCTTTTTCACAGATTTATCAGTTAGAGGTCTTTATCAGATAGCCTGCAATCACCAGAAGCTGATTCTGATTAACTTAAGCAAAACAACATAGGACAAAACCCTACATAAACAGTTTATTGGTAGGATATTGAAGAGCTCACTAGACTAAAGGAGAAGCAGGCTTGGGAGACTAAAGGTAAGCAGGTGTCAGTGGTGGGATTAGTGAAAATTTGCCTGAAGGTGTCACAATTGACTTAACTCCAACAGTACTTTACATGTTTCCCTTTGATCATGACTCACTTATCCAAATGCCAAACTGTTGGTTGAGGTTGGGTGATTACCTGTCTACCTCTTGGTAGGTGGTGGGAGAGGAAACGGATGCAGAGTAAAATATTGCTAAGCCTTATTAGATCATAAAGTAAGAAGAGAGGTGTGCCCCTAAATATAATTACTCTGCTGTCACTCAAAAGAGGGCAAAGGGGCCTCCCTGGTGGTGCAGAGGCTAAAGTCTCAGTACTATCAAGCTATTGCCCGCCACTGTGGTGTGAGTTCAATGCCTGGCTTGGGAGCTGACCCACAGAGCACTGCAGATCTCTGATTCGCCTGCTGCTCCCCTCAGCAGTGTATTTCAGTAGATCCTCCTGTTCTGCTCCCCACTCTGTCTCTGGTGAATACTCTCACCCCTTGCACCTCTGGCCTACACCCCAGTTCTTGTATGTATAAATAAATATTTTTTAAAGGAGGGGGCAGATGTGCTCGCATATTAAAGACAGGTTCTTAGTATATAAGGCATGGAGTGCGCCAGTCCAGTCAGAGCCTTTTTCAGTATTACCACCACATTCTCTTCATATTTGTGCAATCCTGTATTTCTAATCTTTCATCATATATGTTGCAAGTCTTTCAGACTGTTTTCAGGAACGTTTGCTTCTCCCAAGTCTTTAATAAAATTCTCCCTATGTGTATAGTTCCTGCCCAAATAATATTCTGTTACTACCATTTCAAGGTCTCTAACAGACATGTTATTTCTCCACCTTTTTCTATATCTTAATGTTTCCTTTTGTCCATTGTAAATAGCATTTTTCAAAGTCTATTGTGTATCTTTTGTTACTAAAATACAAGCACATGGATCACTATTTACTCATCCCAACATCTCTTGTAGTTAAACCAAGTTCCTATAGGTTGCAATGAACAATGAATGAAGATACTATTATTTTCCTTATGTCATTTTCTTATTGTTGGTTCAAAATGCTGGAATTAATTTGTGATACATTTATATTATTTATTTCCAGTCTCATTGTAATGTCCTTCATGGGAAATTACACCTAGCATTTAAACTATTATACCTAGTAGATAAAGAAAAAATATGGTAATTCAAACTTAATAAAGTTTAATAGCAATCTAACAGATTATTTGAAAGAGAAGAATAAAGTTACCGAAAGGAGTAAGGAGGAAAAAATATGCCAGTAGTAGCTATGTATGTTTTTAAGAATTTAATTCTCAGAATGTAACTATGAGGTGGACATTAATTTTCTTACTTTATGCATGATGAAATTGAGATTAGATGGGGTTAATTTCTTATAGGAAATGAAGGTTAGATCCAGGATTTGTCATATAATATTAAAGACTTTTTGTTTCACTAATTGACAACTTTATAAACCCAAAGTAATAAATATACATGATTTTTTAAAAAAATCAAATAACTGAATAGGCTTTTCATCATCAAAATGATCAGTCTTCTAACCTTCCCTATCCCAGAGGCAGCCACTTTTAATCATTTCTTTTCTGAGTTATTTGATTAGCTCCATTTCTCTACATAATGTGCATGTGCCACTCTCTTGATCGATTATAAGCAATGCATAGCCATTCTCCTTAAAAAATGAATAGAAAAGGGCTAAGGATAAGTGATAGAATATTATAAAAGGACAAGCTAAATCTATATGCATATAACACAATAGAAGGGAGAATTAAGAGAGGAAAGGCAGTTGTCCACTCAATATGGAGACTATTCTAACCACAACTAGCAATCTGGGTAACACAGAATATCTTAGTGAGATCCCATTTTCAACCATTCAACTAGAATAAGACAAAACACGTATAATAGTACACTACAGGGAAATGGATGCTCTTGTGCAGTGATGGAAAAAGTGTAAATTAGTACAGCCACTTTAGGCATTTTGGTTGCATCTACTAAAACAAACAGAAACAACCAAAACTTGCAAACCCTCTGCCACAAACATTCCACAGCACTGTATGCTAAAGAAAAACCCTTGCAAGGGTGAGCATGGGGATATAGATGAGGGCATTTACTGCAGCATTGTTTGCATGAGGAAAACTCAGAACTTCAATATCCATCTTCTACAGAGTGCCTATACATACACTTTGCTCTAATTTTATTTGTCTTTGTCTTATTTTGTAGATTTTTAAAAAAGATTTATTTTATTTTTGCGTACAAGCTGGGGTGCAGGCCAGAGCTGTGAGGCAGTGAGAGGGTTCACCAGAGACAGAGTGGGGAGCAGAACAGACAGGTAACTGAAATGCACTGCTGAGGGGAGCAGGGGGCGAGGCAGGAGAGGTCTGCCCTGCCATGTTGGGTTCTCCCCAGCAGGGCATTGAACTCTCATAGCAGCCGCTGACAGCTCCAGAGTGCTGTGCTAACCCGTTGCGCCACCAGGGAGGCCCTTATTTTGTAGATTTTTAGGAGCCCTGAATTAATTATGAATATTATCTTTCTGCTTCATAAATGTTGCAGATATTTTCATCTAAGCTATTATTTATTGTCTAACTATTCCATGTTCTTTCTCCTCACAAACCTTTATCTCAAGTCTAATCTAGTTTAGTTTAACAATTTGGACTTTTGCTTTATGCGTCTTATTTGGGATTGTCTTTCTTACTCAAAACTCTAAACCCATTCTCCTATATTTTTCCCCATTTGGCTTTAATTTCTTAATATCCCTGAGTTTTTTATTTTTTTCATATTCTTGTATTATGGAAAGAAAGGATCTCTGTGTATAATTTCTTGTCACCTTTTATTTTCTCTAAATCATGTTTCATTTAATTCAGCTAATATTTAGACCATGATTTCTTTGACAGTTATTCTTTCCTCTGTTTGCTTATTACATTCCTTTCTGTCTTGTATTGAGAAATAAAAAGTAGACTTCAGTGAATTGCTTGCTGTCAGTCCTGGATGACCCTCCCCTACTTGTCTGTCCTCTGTGCCCTGTTAGAATTGGAACAGTTCAGGATTTGGTGGGGCTTATTTTCTCTGTAGACACTTAACATGTTCTACATTGCAGTCTCCTCTGTCTTCTTTTTTTCTGTTTTGCTTCTGTTATGCATAAATTACTGTCTAACTTTTAACAAAAATAATCTACAACACTTATATTCCTTTAGTATCATTGTAAGGGACAGTTGTGGAGAGAGGGGAGGTAAATATGTATGTGTAGCCCACTGTCTTTAAAAATACCTACCACACACTGTGTATATAGTCACTCTATTACCTCTTACAGTCAATTGGAATTATTTATGTTCTTGCTGGAAAAAAATCATATCATAGGCCTACTTATGCATTTAAGTAAAATATTTTCAAGTTTCAACTATTTGATCTCTAATTGTTCCTTATTAGTAAGATGCGAGTTTTCCACCACTATATCATTACATATTTTAATCATGACTTATACTTTTTCAAAACTACTTACCTGAAATTTTGCAAATTACTTAAAATTGACCCAGGTTATGAAACTGAATGGGTTTTTACATCACTAAAGAAAAGCATAAACTCAGCTAATATAGAGGACTCATAAAAATTATTCAAGTTCTGTTTTCTGAAGTTAGCTTCCTCATCTTTCCTAGAGGCTTTCCTGCTGCTACATCATTCATCTGTCTCAGAAGCTTCCATCTACACCCCTGCTGGGTGCGGTGATACCCTATTGACAGCTAGAACGCTATCACTATCATCATGTGGGTCACTGTCCTACCTAAGGCACCTCAGCTGCCAACCACTTTTCTATTGTCATTCTCTCCCAACTCTAATTGTTGTGATCGAGGGCATAAATGACACTCTGACTATTACAAGTAGACTGGAGAGAAAGCATAACCACACAAACTGCAGCTGTCTTGCTCTCAGCACATTTCAAAGCAATTCACATTCATAGGAAACAGCACAAATGTCACTGAACAACCCCTGCAAAGCCCAGTATATCATCTTGCAAGCTTCTACTTTCTTTCAAATAATGGGTACCAGGTTGTTTGTCCTCTAGTTTACATACATTGAAATACATGTGTATGTGTACACACATATATATATAATTTGTATATATACACAAATGCATAAATATATGTTCCTTTATACATATATATATATGAAAAGGTGCTGACTTCCTTAAAAAATTAAAAATTGAAAATAAAATGCTAAAAATCACTAGTTATCAGGGAAATACAAATCAAAATCACAATGAGTATTCCCTCACAACCATTAGGAAAGCTGTTATCAAAAAGATAAGAGATAACAGGAAGTGTTGTGGAGGCAGTGGAGAAAAGGGAATCCTTGTGCACAGTCGGTGGAAATGTAAATTGCTACAACCTTTATGGAAAACAGTATGGATATTTCTCAAAAACAAATGTAGAATTACCAATGATCCACAATCCCCCTTCTGGTTATATATCTGAATGAAATGAAATCCCTATCCCAAAGTGATACCTGCACTTCCATGTTCTTTGCAGCATTATTCACAATAGCTAAGACACGAAAATATCTAAACCTTCATGTCCATCAATGGATAGATAGATAAAGAAAATGTGGTTATGTTGTACATATGTATTACACTAGAATGTTGTTTAGCCATGAAAAAGAAAAATAGGGTGTCTGTGAGTTTTGGTTAATGTCTCTTTTGCTGTACAGAAGCTTTTTATTTTGATATAATCCCATCTGTTTATCTTGTCTTTCACTTCCTTCGCTTTGAGGGATGTGTCTTTCAAGATTTTGCTGAGATGTATGTCGTGTAGAGTTTTGCCTATATTTTCTTCTATACATTTTATGGTTTCAGGTCTTACATCCAGGTCTTTTATC
>PVIJ01023501.1:0-14156 GCA_004024925.1 Scalopus aquaticus | reverse complement strand
AGGAGGGAGCCGGAGGGAGGGAAGGGAAAGGGCACAAAATGGAATAGAAAAGAACACAAGGGACCATGGAGATGGATCATGGGTGAATTGGTGGTGGGCTACCCAAGGGGAATGCAAAATGTAAAAGACATAAATAACAATAAAAATATATATTATTTAAAAAAAAAAAAAGAACATCAGACTAGCTACAGAGACGCATCGAAATACAGTGCGATAGGTAAAGTAGAGGGAGACCTTCCATAGGAGGATGTGCCTGAAGTTGCATAAATTTCTCTACCCAAAAAACACGAAGACAATGAAATGATGTTAAAGATAGAAGCCCAGTTTTAATGACATATACAAGGTGAAACCACACTGGGTCTATAAAAAAGACTGAGAAAAAATAAACAACAACAACAAAAAAAGTCAGTGGTTGCGTTTGAATGGTGATTTTTCTTTTTTCCACATTTTTACTTCATTTTCAAATTTTCCGTTACAGAATTTGCTGTTAAAAAAAAGTCTAAGGTATTTTTAATAATTAGAATGTTTTAGAATGTCAATATAATTAAAATAATTTTCATTTGCTCACCTCTCATTTAATTTTCAAAGACTGTGATATTTCATAACAGTAAGTAAATGTTAATGTGGCTGATTTACTGAATTCTTACTATGTGTCGGGTATTAGGCTGTAAGCTTTACATAGTTTCTCTTTTAATGCTTATAGCTCTTCAAATCTTACAACTCTTTGAGGAAGACCCAATTATTAACCCCATTTGACAAGATGAAAAAACTGAGATTCAGAAAGGTTAAGACACTTGTCCAAACTCAAGCAACAATCAAATGTCAGAACAAAGAATTTCCTCTAAAACTAACATTCAACCACTAAGTCTACTATTATCTAATTTCTAGGGAAAAATAGAGGCAAATTTCTTAGGCAAATTTCATAAAAATTAGCCATTTTGCATGTTTGTTAGATGTTATTTTTTATATCGGATGCATTATTTAATATGTTAGATGCTTTGGTATGTCTTGGTTAGTAGCTTTGAAAATGAAATAAAAATTCTTGCTATACTTTGATTAGTAGCTCCCCCCACCCCCAATTCAGGCATATGCTTTTTTCTAAAAAGCAAATGCACCAAATAAATTACTTCACGAGGCGATATTCCATAATTTCATTAAATAGTACAATATTTAAAAACATTTCTAGAATGAAGTCTTTCTTCAAAGGGAACACAAAAAGTCTTTGAATCAAGACGAAACACTTTTGCTAAAAGTGAGATCTATATAAAAATAGAGAACATAATCTAAAAGTCTGGTTTAGTTTAGTGTAGTTGAGTTTCAATTGTTTTTGTTTTTTAGAAAAAGAATTGGAAAAATCTGTGTGCCATCTACTGTGAGTTACTGAATAAACACAAAGGTTAGGGGTCAGGAGTCCTGGGTTTTGGTTAAGTCACTTCCCTCTCTGGGTTTTTATTTCCTTATTTATAAAATGAAGAGATTGAACCACATAATCTCTAAGGAACCTCCCAGTTCAAAAATTCATGATTTTACAATTGTATTGTTCTGTATTACCTGAATCTAGAGACCCAGAAGGGCAGCCCTCTCCTATTCCTAAGGCAACCCTCAGAAGACACTGAATGGACCATTTTCTCCCTGCCAATCCTCTATCCACTGAGGCTGATCTCAGCTCTTGCTAAAGAGCAGAGGTCCCAGAAAGAGCAGAGAAAAACGAAGAGGAGCAGAGTAACTGGATTTGAAAAAATAAGAGGAAGGAGAAATTGGAAGTGCAAGAAGGAAAGGAAGGGAAAAGATGTCCCTTTTTGTGAAGGATGTATTTAAACATATGTCTTATATTTAAACATGCCACCATTTTGTAAGCAGATCAAAGTCTATATAATATATATTTATATTCCAAATTGGACAAAGTGAATTTAGATTTGAAAGGACCCTTAAAAAGCAATACATGTAATTCAAGATCTCCCAGACGTTTTTCATTTCATGCAAAGTTTTTTTTTCCTTGCATCATTTATAGTTTCAACAGCTGCGCTGTCTAAAATGGTAGCTACTAGCCACTTGTAAATTTAAATTAATTAAAACAAAATAAAATGTAAAAATCAGGTCCTTAGTCATACTAACTATGTGCCAAGTACTCGAGAACTACACAAGACTAGTAGATACCGTCTTGGACAGCACAGACAAGAAACATTTCAAAGGAAGTTCTGTTGAACAATGCTGTTCTACAGTGCTGGACTAATGGAGTGCAGAATATTTCAGGGAAAAACAGGTAATAGAACAATAATGTTGGCAACAGGCAGTTATAGTGTCAGGTACTAGATTAAGGAATCTAGATGCATTCTGTCACCCACTCCTTAAAAGCAGCCCCATGAGGTGGATAGGTTACCAGCCTGCTAACCATAAGTTCCTGTCCTTGCCCTGTTTATCCTTACTCTACTCCTTTTTTTTTTTTTTGTCTTTTCTTACAGAGAAAACCAGGCAAAACTGGCAGAGACCAAGATGCTCGTAGACGTAAGACAAGGGTGAAGCCACGACCTCATGACCGTAGTAAAAAGCGCGCCCTCCGGCGCCATAACAGATCTGGTCAAGACCAAACTTGGAAGAAAAAGGAGCGTGAATGCAGTCCCTGGAAAACCCTGCCTATTTCTCTGAAAACCTGTTGCTGCAGACCCTTTAGCCTCTCCTTTTCTCTGGTGCTCCCCCCATAGAAGCCCCTGTATCTCCCCAGTTGGGGGAAATGGCCTTTGAGTTAGTAGTCTACCATTTCCTCAGGGCGCTGGCTCCTGATTAAACCTGATTTCTTTCCACCAACTTGTGTCTCTTGTGTTTTGGTTTTGAGAGATGAGTAACCAGACCTCAAACTCCGGTAAGAAATACATGTATTATCCCCATTTCATAGGTGGTAAAACAGAAGCCTCAAGACATGACTAAATTGCCCACAGCTACAGCCAAGTGATTCCAATGATACCCCACTCCAAAGTCCATACCTAATTCCTCCTTGCCTCAAGTTTAAGGGACAAAATAGATAGGCCTCTCACTGGTTGTAGTAGATATGATATGTGCTATCTTTTCAGCACTGTCCTAGGCAATGGGGACAAAATTCAACTAAACCACCACCTAGGGCAGGTGAGAGACAAAAAAAGATTCAGAAAATACATAAAGTCATCATTTCAGCCCATGACTAGTGCAAAGATGGTAACAAAATAGGGTAAAAGGTTAATTATCACAGTGGAAGGGGCTCCTAGTCAGGGAAGGCCTTTCTGAGAGATGAAATTTGAACTGAAACCTGAATGAGAAGGAACCAGCTACCGGGAGAGCAGGGATATTGGCAGTGTGAACATCTGAAGTAGGGCAGAGCAGGTAAACCAGAGGACCAGCAAGGACACCATCTTAGAAGCCAGAGAGGAAGGAGAAGCAAGCCCTGGGTGTGTGGAAATGGAGAGCCCGCTGTCCCTGAATGGGGAAGAGAGCTCCCTCGGCCATGGGGTAAGAAACGGACTCCGGAAGTTCAGCAGGACAATTCTCACCATCCACGTCCACTCTGGCCATACCAATAGGGGCCACCTTTATATCTTACCTTCACTGATCGTCTCCTAACTGGTCTCTCTGCTGCCACCTATGCGCCCAGGGGCTCTATTCTCTACTCAACAGCCGCATGACTCTATTGAAGTGTAAGTCAGCATGCCACGACCTAATCAGAACTTTCCAGAGTGGCACCTTCCGCTCAGAGCAAAACCCAAAGGCACTGAGAAGGCAACAAGGCCCTAAGTATTCTGCTCTCTGCCACCTGATCCCCTGCTGTGCACTCCACCCAGTCATGCCGGCCTCTCTGCAGTCCCCACACACCACAAAGCCACTCCAGCCTCTGGGCTCATTTGCTGGAATGCTCCTCTCCAACATCAAGTTCATTCCTTTGCTTCCTCAAGTCTAAGCCACAACGTCACCTTCTCCAGGAAGCCTTCCTGACCCACACTCAAATTCAAAACCCCCTTGCTTGCTCTACTTTTCTCCCTGTCTCATGCATGTGCTCCTCACATGCTGTGCCTTTCCTGGGTGCCTTGAGACTACGCATTGTCCGTCTCCCATGTAAAGCCTAACCTTCCTGCAGAGCAGGAATCTTTGCTTTGTTCCTTGTTAGGTTCCCCGTTCCTAGAACATGCACCTAGCAAGGTGCTTGGTGTCTCTATGTTTGAATGCATGTAGATCAAACACCAGCTCCTCTCTCTTCGGGTCCTCTTCTAGATTTGGGACATATCTCTTGGACATAGCCCCCTTCTCACTAAGACACCCCCTCCCCCATTTTTGTCATTGGTCACAGGTGACTGATTGAGTAAAATGAAGTTTGTTTTTTTAATCTTTGAACTGATGACACCTCCCAGTTTAAAATTGCCCCTGCATGACTCAAGTTTGACACCCAGCTGGGGAGATTCCTACATGGCACAGCAGACCTCTCCTGCCTCCCCCGCTGCTCCCCTCAGCAATGTATTTCTATCACCCTGTCTGTTCTGGTGAACCCTCTCACCACCCCACGCCTCTGGCCTGTACCCCAGCTTGCATGCATA
This sequence comes from Scalopus aquaticus, assembly GCA_004024925.1. NCBI lineage: Eukaryota > Metazoa > Chordata > Mammalia > Eulipotyphla > Talpidae > Scalopus > Scalopus aquaticus. The sequence continues at coordinate 9,600 of PVIJ01023501.1, read as the reverse complement.
AATAAATAAATCTTAAAAAAATAAAAAAAATAAATAAAATTGCCCCTGCAGGCTTATCTCCAGCCTCATACACAGACATGCAAGGCCAGCACCGCCCAACAGAAACAGAACCCATCCACCTATGCAACTGCACATTTTGTGGTAGCCACAGTGGAAAAAATGAGAAAGAAACAGGTGAAATTAATTTGAATATTTTTTCCTTAACTCAATCTATCCAAATATTGTCATTTCACTATGCAATCAGTATACAAATGATTTTTTTTTTATTTTTATGCTGACTTCCGAGCTCAGCCTGTGTTTTATAACAGCACATCTCCATGGAATCAGCCGACCTCCAGGTCCTGGATAACCACATACAGCCATGGAACTGGCCTGCGCAGCTCTGCAGTCTCCGAAGGAGAAAATATGGGATAAGTGGTGCCAAAGTAGGAATTTTGGGCCTCTCACCAAAAGGGCAGGTATAAAAGCTGGCATCGGCAGGGCCTCCCTGGTGGCGCAGCGGTTAAGCGCTGCGCTGTGGAGCTGTCGGCAGAGGCGATGCGAGTTCGACACCCAGCTGGGGAAAATCCGGGGAAAATCCCACACGGTGCAGCAGACCTCTCCTGCCTCGCCCACTGCTCCTCTCAGCAGTTTATTTCTGATCTGCCTGTTCTGCTCCCCATTCTGTCTCTGGTGAACCCTCTTGCCGCCCTACACCTCTGGCCTGTACCCCAGCTTGTATGTATAAATAAATAAATCTTAAAAAAAAAAAAAAAGCTGGCATCGGCAGAGGTTCTGGAAGTAACGAGCCTCTCCTTCTATCAGCCCCTCCTTCGATCAGCCCCTTTCCTAGACCACCTGAGACTCTTAGATCTATGTCCCTTGGGTGATAGGTGGGTGCCTGCTCTTCTGGGGTCTCTTCCACCTTGAGGCTTCCCCCTCTGTGACACTCCATGACCCACCCACGAGGGAAGCAGACTCCACGGGAGGTAGTGTTAGTCTCATCCACCGAGGGGAAGGGCTGGGGCACCAGTCCCTCTCTCCCAGAAGCCCGGGAACACAGGGGTCCTCTTCACAGGAAGAGAAACTGAATGCCCTGCCCCCCAAGACTGGAGAGGGGACAGGGAAACAGTGCCCTCAGCTGGGATTTCTCTTCAATCTTGGGGTGGGTGGAGAGGAGTCTGAAGCAATTTTGGCTTCCTTCTCTCTCCCAAGTCAGGGCAGTCTACCAGTTCCCAGGGTGCAGTTACTCGAACTTCAGCAGCCCCTCGTCTCCTACCCTCCTTCTCACAAAGCTGTTTCCCAAAGTCTTTGCCATGTTGTCCCGTTTTGCACCCGCTGCTTGCTCCAGTCCGGTCTCCAAGACTCTCTCTCGCCTACTATATTTTTACCGCGCTCCCCTCAACCCCACATGCCCATTTCTGTCTTTTTCTCCACCCCATCAGACGCTGCTGTGGTTTTTGATGATTTCCCCTTTGTTCAATCATTCTGGTGAAGTGGGACCCAAAATAGAAAACAAGAGTGCTGACGTGGGTGGGAAACGGACCACTAGAACAACTTCAAGTAGCCACTTGCTAACTCCACCTCTCCCCAAGCCTCACCAGCTCGCCCCTTTGTGGACTTAGTGTCACCCTACAAACCAGAGCAGCACTTTTACTCTGCAGACAATGCATGGGTGGCCAGGTTCTATTCTGAACAACGCTTAAGGGCCAGGTTCTGAGGGAGAGCACAAAGCAGGTACAGGTGACAAGGCTCCTGCCCCAGAAGAGTGTGCAGGAATAAAGACAGTGCCTGCTCCCACTTCAAGGTCTTAAACCAGGCTGTAAGAAGGAGGATTTCACGGAGGAGCACATTTGAGCTTGAAGGATAGAGAGGATTTTAAAAGCAAAAGTAATAAAGTCCTGCCCTCTTGCCAAAGGAAACAGCAGCAGCAAAGTGTGCAGAGAGGCAGGGAGTGGGGGAGATGCTCCCACTGGCACAACAACCGCCTGAGCAGTCCACACTGTTGCTGTTGCTGCCCCGATGGCCTGGAGTTGGCAGGAAGGATGGCCAACTTCCATGCCCGGGATTACCATGCATATTTTCTGCCCACAGCTTTCTGAGAGCATCCAAAACACAGTGGAAGGTGAGCTGGAAAACAGAGAGAGAGATTATCTGGATCCTGAAAGCCAAGCTCCCTCATTCAAGGCACCCCGTGATACTGCAGCCTGCAAACCACTTGGGCAAGATAAAAATCTTGAGCTCCGGTGGCTTGAATAGCAAGGCCAAGGCCTCCCCTGGACCGAACCCGGCCACTGCTCCATCCTCTGTCGGTCCTCTAAAAGCACTGAGGGTCACTTCTCCCTGCAGTAGGTAGTTGAAGATTATTTTCTTTTGCAAAAGCAGGATGGTGGAGACAAAATTCCTCCAATCTCTCCATACCAACAAAGTAATCCCTGTTATTTAGGCCACCAATGGATGGGGAAATCTGAAAGCACTTCTGCAAATCCAAAGTGCTGGGTTTATTTTTAAGCTCTTTGGGAACCATCCCTCCAAATACAGCTCAGGTCCCCAGGAGAGCCCTTTCCTAGTTCCCATTTTAGTGGCACCCTGCATGGACTCTATCACATCACCTGGTTTTGTTTTGTTTTTTTTCTGAAGTACTGATCACTATTTGGAATTCTCTTGGTCATTCCTTTGGGGTCCAGTTAATCATGGGTTTCCTCCCCAGCCTGTGTTCCTAGAAGAGCAGGATCTGTCGTGTCTTGGCCGTGCCCAGTGTTTTGTATTAGCACAAAGTGAGTACTCAGATCTTTTTTTTTTTTTTAAGATTTATTTATTTATACATACAAGCTGGGGTACAGGCCAGAGGTGTACGGCGGCGAGAGGGTTCACCAGAGACAGAGTGGGGAGCAGAACAGGTAGATCAGAAATACACTGCTAAGGGGAGCAGCGGGTGAGGCAGGAGAGGTCTGCCGCGCCATGTGGGATTCTCCCTGGCCGGGCATCGAACTCGCGTCACCGCTGCCGACAGCTCCACAGCGCAGCGCTCAACCGCTGCGCCACCAGGGAGGCCCGAGTACTCAGATCTTTGTGGAAACCCACAGAGGGCTGAAGGATAGTGAATCCTCTCATCCCCTGCACCTCAGGCCTATACCCCACTTCCTCTATGCAAAAATAAATAAAATCTTTAAAAACAACAACTTACAAATGTACGTGCCCTCAACTCAGAGTGACTGCAAGTGAGGTGGAGGGGGCATGTGACCTCTGTTTTCCTTAGGGGACCCAAGAGAAGTACTGAACCTCAATCATCCAAGTCATTTATTACACCCCAACGCCCAACGAGGATACTATGCAAAGAATGAGGAAGCTCTTTGTAAACCATGATGGAAAGAGTTCCCAGATATAATCTTAGGTTAAGAAGCAAGGTATGCCCTCATAGGTGAAAAAAGAAGAGAATGCTGTATTTCAATTGGCTTGTTTATGCAAATAGTATTTCCAATAAGGCACAAAAAACTTGTTAGGACAATCTTCAGGTAGGTGAACTGTATTACTTGGGAACGGAGATTTTTCACTATAAACTTCTTGTAACTTCTGAGCTTTAAACTATAAGAATGGATGACCTATTCAAAAATAAAATCCATTAAATTCACAACTTTATTATTTCATTTAAATATATATCTATTGAATAACTTGATGAATGTAGTTGAGACTGTCCCTTGGGGGATTTCTGGAAATGTGAGGTCACATACCTGGACCTGCCCTCCCTCTACCTCTCCCTGACTCTCATCTCCCTTAAATAAGGCCAGATTCGTGATGCTTGGGCCCCTGCAGGAGCTGTTGCTGGAGGTGTGCGAAGGACAGGTAAACACAGCATGTGGTGGCAACAGAAATTCCCTCCATGCCTATGTGTCCTGTAAACAGAATGAAAGAATGTCGTCATGTTTACCTTTTAGGGAGTTTTACAAAAACAACTTTCCTGCTTCCTTAAGCTACTAGATAAAAGAAAATAAACTTGACTCTGCATTGCGTCAACGGGTTTATCTAGAAACCATGGAGTCTGGGAAATATTTGGGGTAAAGAAGTGGCTATAGCCTCTTATGGGCCTGGTACCTCCTGGCTGCTAGAGTCCTTTCTCGAATCTAAGTTGTTCTTGAGCTGATAGTGGAAGTTGCAGTGTCCACAAACAGCAGCGTCAGCCCAAAGAATGCAAACTAAGCTCCTGGCTTGCCTCTGAGGGCCTTAAGCAGTGCGACCCTCACTTTCAAGGGCTCCTGTGCTTGGTTTAATGCTCTGCTGTCACCATCTTGAAATTCTTAATAATTTAAGAATTATTAGGCGACCCACATTAATAAGTAGGCCCCCCAAAACCATGTAATTGGGCTTGCAGTAAATGACACAAAAATCCTTGTCATCTAAAGTATCCTGGTGTAGCGTTTGTTGTGGAAAAAAAAAAAAAAGTATCTGTTCTCATTCACCAGGGTAATTGAGTTTATCAGATCCTCTCCTGAAAGCTGTTTTAGAAGAGCTTGAGTTTCCAGGTCTTTGAGCCTGTGGACATGTAGGAGAAGGGCATGGTCAATGTCAAGGCCAAGATCAAGGGACAAGGTGGGCCACTCTGCCAACTTGGGAGCACCCAGGTGCTGCCAGGATTCTCTTTATCCCTGGCTCCCACGGGGCAACTAGAATTACTAGTTTACAGTGTCGCACCTTTGAGAACAATTCAAAGAAGTATAAGGGCAATGCCTCTAATTCTGCCTTTGTTCTTTCAATCCAGAAATATATATATTTTTAAGATTTATTTATTTATGAATACAAGAACTGGGATGTAGACCAGAGGTGTGGAGGTGGTGAGAGGATTCACCAGAGACAAAGTGGGGAGCAGAACAGGCGGATCTACTGAAGTACACTGCTGAGGGAAGCAGTGGGCGAGGCAGGAGAGGTCTGCTGTGCCATGTGGGAATCTCCCTGGCTGGAGATCAAACTCATGCTGCAGTGGCTGCGGTTAGCTTCATAGGCTGAGACTTAACCCCTTGCGCCACCAGTGAGGCCCTCAGTCAAGAAATATTTTTTAACAGCTCTCTTTCTAAGACAGCCCATCTGTGTCTAGGCAGGTGCCTCTCTCTCTCTCTTTTTTTTTCTTTCTCTCTTTTTCCTAGTAAACTTGTCCTTTTGAAATGTTAAATAAAGAAAAAAGAAAAGAAATATTTTTTGAATACATAGTTGGTGGAGAGACGATAGAAAGATACTTTCCCTGCTTCCTTGAAGCTTGTGGTACAGTGGAGATTGGCACTAAGCAACTAAAGGAACACAACAATAAACATGAATTGCAGTAAATGTCATAGAGGAAACAAATGGACTCCTAAGAGAGAGAAAAGCTGGTGGGAAGTGGAGAGGTGCTGGGGACTATTTGGGTAGGGGAGACCTCTCTGAAAATGTGAACCTTCATGAATAGAACCAGCTACTTGAGAAGGGCAGACTAGGGAGGAGACAAGCTGGGAGAGAACCCTGGGAGGTTGGAATGTGCTGGAAACTGGTGTATTCATGATCTGAAGGCCAAAGAGCAAGAGGGAGATAAGGGGGGTGGGGAGAAAGAGCCAGTCCTGCAGGACTGGCTAGGCCCCATTGGGGACCTTGGGTTTTATTCCAAATGCAACAGGCAGTGTTTGACGACTTGGAAGAGAAATAGCAATGCCGTCAGACTTGCGTATTGTGGCCAAGAGATATATATACTGGATTAGAGAGGACAGGATTCCAAATGAGGAAACTAGTGAGGAGGCAGTTACACGTAAGAAGTGACCATCTTAGACAGAGGTAATAGCGCTGGGAATGAAGAGGAAATGAAATACACTTTAGGGGGAAATAGAATTTTATAATAAATGGGGGGGGTGAAAGAGTGAGATGTCAAAAATCATGACCTATAGTTATCTGGCATGGGAGACATTTACATTTAATATAATTTAATTTAATTTACAATTAGCAGAAAAAATATTTTGGAGATGGGGACTGAGCTGAAAGTTCTGCCCGGAGAGACAAAATGGCCAGCAAAGGAGGACAGAGCCCGGGTTCCAGCTCTTTCACTGCCAGTTTCAGGGGCCCCGATCTCTACGCTCAGACTCCAGGACAGATTCTCCCTGCGAGATTTAAAATCATCAGTGGCCTCTTTGTCTTAATCCCACCATTGCCTCAATGTACTTACTGCCTGATATGGCACCCGTGTACCGAATAACAAGGTTTGGAGCCAGCGCTATACAACCAGAAGGCATGTGTCCTGTGGAAGGGGTCTTGCTCACTGAAGGTGGGCACTGACCTGTTCTCAGGAGGTGAGTTCCTGAACCACACTGCCCAGAGTTGCAGGGACCCAGGGGAGGCTTTCCATCTACGCAGGCTTGGGGGCTTACGAAGCACTCTCACATCCACTGCCTCATTTGATATTCACAACAACCTTTGAGTTATTATCACTAACTCCATTTATAGAAGGCAATTTAGAGAGGTTAATTTAATTTCCCTAGGTCACACAGTAATAGAGAAATCAGGAATCAGATACCTCTTTTTCTAGGAGGCCAGATCATTCCATGGCAGGGACGGCCCATGTGTAGAGAAAGCTGCCTTCCTTTTGTTGGGGGGAAAAAAGGATGTCTGCAACAAACTCCACAAGAAGGTTTACGGACCCCCCCACCTCAAGCCAGAGAGATGAGAACCCAGAGTCAGGCACCCCATTGTATATCGGAGGTGCCCTGTAACACTTTCTCAGAGATGATATGAAAGGCACTGGGAAGGCCCCACTGCCTGTGACACTACCCAAAATGCAAGGACACAATCTCCTCATTTTACACCTGGAAAAAGAAAGAAAACAGACTCAGGGAGGGGAGGAAGTTCATGGCAGAAGAGGACTAAAACCCAAATCTCCAACACAGATCTCTTTCCACTTCACTCAGGCTTCCTGGGTTTGGCCCTTTTCCATCAACAGAAAGGGCAGCCCTTGTGCAGGCAGAACTTTGTGGGAAAGAAGAGTAGCCAGAACTAAAAGGTACAAGGTTCCATGGCAACTAGAAGGATGGGGTTGTGTGGTTTTGCCACCTGGCATCCATTTACTCTTCTTTCTGATGTCCTCAACCCCAGGTTGCCTATAGAGAGAACACCCACAGCCCCTGCCCAAGCTTTACACCTGGGGGAATTCATTTGGCTGCAGTGCATTTCACTTCCTGCTTCAGGAGTGGGCATGTGACTCAGGTTTGACCAATCAGAGCATCATATTTCCCTGGCCATGGTGATTGGCTCAGGAACGTGCATGTGACCTAAGCCAGCCAATTACACTTTTTCCCCCAGCACCCTCTCTCCTGAGAGTAGGTAGAGATAGGAGAAATGACTGGAGTTACTCCTTTTTGTCATAGCAACCTGGGCTTTTTAGCTGAAATCTTTTGCCTTCAGCTGAATATCCCCCAGCAACTCTTTTGTGATAGTGAAAGAGTTAGAAAATCAAATGCTTTTCACAGAGGGGAGTAGCTTTGCTTCTGAATGGTAACTTGGAACATGAGACACAAATCAAAAATATTCAGCCAACACATATCTTTTAATGATTCTCAAAAAGACATCCTTTAATGATTCCTTTAAATCAGTGTCTCTCTTTGTGTGTGGCCCCCCCCCCCATCAGAAGCATCAGCATGCCCTGAGAACTTGTTAGAAATGCAAATTTTCAGGCCCTACCCGGGACTTGCTGAGGCACAGGGAGGTAGAGGGAAGCAATCTGAGTTTACACATGTTCTGATGTTCAAGTCTGACGCCCACTAGAGCTTGAGAATTACTGCCTTAAGCCCTTAAATGCCACCGAATGCTGATTAATTTAAGACATTCAAATGTGAAGATGCTTTAAAGTACTGTCTCATTTCAGACCAGATTTTACAGGATCATTTTATGTTAACCTAGTGACTAGGAGGCAGGACTTTGCATCAAATAGACCTAAATTCTAACCTTTGCTCACCTACAAGTTGACTATGTGAATACTGGCAACTTCTTTAAGCCTCAGCTTTCTCATCCGAAAACTTAGAGTAATAGCATCTCCTTTATGAATAGCAGTAGATATTCAGTGAGGTCATAACTACAAAATTGCTAGTGAAAGCAGAGTGGACAGGGCCCACCTGCCCAGGCTCTGAGGCAAAAGCCCCCCAAAAGCCCCCAAAGGCCAAAAACAACAAAGGACAGTGCCTGATAAGGGGACAGGTCACTGTCTGTGGGTTCTCACCCCCAGCGCAATTGCAAGATACCTCAGGCTATAGGAAGAACAATAAACATGGGGTTCATTTTACTAACAGGGGAAACGGTGCTTAACAGTGGGCACCTAATAAAAATCCCGGACAGATAATCCTGAATCTGACCTTTCTTTCTACCATGATGAGCCATCTCCTGGTTATGACCATCTGTTTATGAATGTGAGTAAATAGGGGAAAAAATGTGAACTGATTGCTACGCTACAAATCCATCAACAATACAGCCCCAGTGTCCTGTGCAGGGACAGTGTATGTGGCAGCAGTGTGAGTAAAGAGGTCTTGGAAGGACAGACTGGGAAGACAGGTCACAGAGCACTAGATTCATTCATCTCCTCCATATTTCACATGAGGAAACTGAGGCCCAAACTGGGGAAGTGCGTCTTTAAGGCCACATAGAGAGTAGTGACCCCAGGTTGATGCTGAGCCAACAACAACCCTTGACTCTGCTTTTACATTATGAAAGTTCATGGATCCAGGGAAATTGCTTAACACTAAGTTGGTAGATCAGATGGACTCTTTAGCTCTGCTGATTGGGATGCTCATCAAAGCTGAAGAACATCCTCCGACATCCCTACCCCTTCAGGAGTAACAACAGAGGCAGGTCTGACCTCGGCTGCATTTTTCCCAGGCTGTCTCAGACAAAGAGCCTGCCTGGCCTGGCCTTGTTATCTCTCAGTCTTAATCAGCTCCATTTTCTATCATATTTTATCTGCAATAGCTTGCTTGGCTGGACAACAGGAAAGCCAGGCCAACGTCCCAGAATTAGCAGGAAGGTTAGCCTAAGACTGGTTTAATGAGAGAAAATACAAGGGATGTGGCGGACCTGCAGCCTGCAGTACCTTCAGAAACCCCCATTTCCATTTCCCCATTTTGGTAGTGGAAAGAGCAGGCGCACAGGCCTAAACGCCAGCCACCTCCCAGCTGCAAGATTTTGAGTAAGATACTTGGTTTTCTGAGCCTCGCTATCCTCATCTGTAAAATAGGGATGCCACCAAATGCCTCACAGAATTGCTGGATTGTGTAAGTAGTATTATTGGCTCTGGAAGATGAATCTTTGGTTATGCTTGTCTTCCTGATGCTCAAAGTGTGGAGTTGTCATAGTGGAGAGTATTCACTATAGTGGAGGTTCAGCCCTTACCTGCAAGCTGGCCATGGGTTGAGATGTAGAGGCCCTGCTTTGGGTTTGATGGTGTCTCTGATGTCATCAGCCACGGCCAGTCCCACCACTGCTCTAAGATTCAGTTTCTTAGTTTCCAAGTGGAAAGTTTAATACTTTCCTGCACCAGAGACGATGATGAAAGTGCTTTGTAACTGTAAAATATAACTGTTATTTCTTATTAACGCATAATGCTATATGATCAAAACTTCCTGAGGC
>PVIJ01023500.1:0-14152 GCA_004024925.1 Scalopus aquaticus | reverse complement strand
GGCCAATATTATACTCAACGGTGAGAAGCTGAAGGCCTTTCCCCTAAGATCAGGAACAAGGCAAGGATGTCCACTCTCACCATTACTTTTCAATATAATACTGGAAGTCCTAGCCAGAGCAATTAGACAAGAGAAAGACATTCAAGGGATCCAAATAGGAAAGGAAGAGATTAAACTGTCTCTATTTGCAGATGATATGATAATATATATACAAAACCCTACATGAGAGTTTTATTTAGAAAACCAGGTTTGGAGTCTAAGGCTTATCCATTTGGAGAACAAGATGCTCTAAGACCAAGCAAAGTGACCCACATTTTCTTCATTTGTCTTTCAGTTACTAACTAATTACATGTCTGGTTTTTATAGAGGGCTAATACTTTTAAGTGGCTCCTTGATTCTTAAAGAGTATTCCTGCATCTGTGGTTTCTCTGTTGAAGATATTGCCCATTATGCAGTTTAGAGCCTCTTACGTAAGCAGTCATATGACAGATGTCAGTTCCTCTCAGCATTGTAAGAGGATGGTCCCCAGGAAAAAGAGAGTGTTCCAAGTTCCCTGCCCCACCCAGGGTAAGGTGGAGCTGAGCAGGAGAGATAAGAAGTCGGACAAAGAGAGAGAGAAGACTGGAGAAGGAAGGAAGCAGGATGGAGATGCAGAAGCACAAGGAACAGAGAGACATGTGAAGAAGCTGCACTGGCCTGGACTGTTTGAAACAGATGTGGGTGAGAGACCCGTAGGGAGGTTAACGGTGGCAATGTTGATCTGGATTTTGATTTTGTTCTTTTCCTCTCAGAATTGTCTGGCTGTTTCTGACCCTTTTCTATGGGTATCTGCTGAAAGGTGTTTTAGACTTGTGGCAGGTTTTCGGGACTTGCTTTTGTCCAATCCCATTTGGGTGGACTTTTACCCATGGGGTGATAGGTAACATTGGATGCTTGATTTAAAACTATAGTCTCGGGGCCTCCCTGGTGGCGCAGCAGTTAAGCACTGCGCTGTGGAGCTGTAGGCAGCGGCGACTCGAGTTCGACGCCTGGCCGGGGAGAATCCCACATGGCGCTGCTCTCCTGCCTCGCCCCTGCTCCCCTCAGCAGTGTGTTTCTGATCTGCCTGTTCTGCTCCCCACTCTGTCTCTGGTGAACCCTCTCACCGCCCCGCACCTCTGGCCTGTATCCCAGCTTGTATGTATAAATAAATAAATCTTTAAAAATAATAATAATAAAACTATATTCTCTGTCTTTTCTCATTGTATTAAAGTTTCTTTCCACCAAAGGTCTTATATGTTTTGTATTGATGTGACAGATAACAGAAACTTTTTAGAACAGGCAAGTTTGGGGATTCTGGGGTGCCCCTCTCCCTGCCCTGTAACAGCATTAGTACTAAGAAGATTCCTTGACAAAATGATGTTTCTTTTTTGTCAGACAATGAAGATTATACAGTTTGTTCTGCTCTCCATTTTACCATAGATAACAGAAAGCATGGATGCAAGCTCAGAAAGTGAAGTCCTCCAAGTAATACACAATTCATCTTCTCTGAATCAATCAATAAGCCTTTATTATCACTATATATTAAGTACTAAGGATGTGTAAGAGGGTGGTCCTCAGGAAAGGGGAGTGTCCCAGGTTCCCTGCCCTACCCAAGGGAGGGTGGAGCTGAGCAGGAAAGAAGCTGGAGAAGAAGAGAGGAAAAAAAAAAAAAAGAAGGAAGGCAGCAGGACGGAGAGCCAGAAGAGGCACAAGGAGCAGAGAGACATGTGAAGAAGCTGCACTGGCCTGGACTGATTGAAACAGATGTTGGTGAGAGACCCGTGGGGAGGTGACAATGGCAACATTGATCTGGATTTTGATTTTGCTCTTTTCCTCACAGACTTGTCTGACTGTTTCTGAGCCTTTTCTGTGGGTCTCTGATGAAAGGTATTTTAGACTCATGGCAGGCTTTCGGGCCTTGCTTTGGGCTAATTCCCTTTGGGTGGACTTTTGCCCATGAGGTGATGGGTAACTTTGGGTGCTTAGTGTAGAAACTATATTCTTTGTCTTTTCTGTATTATTACACTAATTGTATTAAAGTTTCTTTTCCACCAAAGGTCTTATATGTTTTGTATTGATGCAACAGATGGCAGAAACTTTTTAGAACGGGCAGGTTTGGGGGTTCTGGGGTGCCCCTCTCCCCGCCCTGTAACAGATGCAGAGATAAAAGAACATTCATTCTTTATCCTCACGTACAGTGGTCCCTGATGGAGGAAATGAATAGAAAACTTAAGGAAGGATCGCAAGACTAGAACCTCACTCACACAGGAGGTGGGGGTAGAAGGGATCAATATAACCATTAACCAAACTATACCAATGCCTAGATCACAAAGCGTAAGATCCAAGCAGGTATCAGACTGCTGTAGGGAGTGTCAGGAGCTCAGACCAGGGGTAAAGTTATGGAGATTTAGCACCACTGTAGAATCTCTGGTCTCTTTCAAATTCTACATAGTTATTCAAAATAAACCACAAACAAACCACTCCTGGAAGGAATGAGCCCCTCCCAAAGAGAAGAAGACTACATCAGGGCACTCTGCACTGGCATGGGGTAACAGCCCTTCTGCCCGCCTGTGACTCTGCAGATGATTCTTTCCACCAACTCTGCCCCTCTGCAGGGCAGTGGCCTTCCTGCCTGCCGGGACCTGTACCATGTTGGGGCTTCTCTTCACTGACCTCCCTCAGCAGGGCAACTCTCCTCAAGGCTGCCTGCCTGCAACCATGCAGGCCTCTCAGCAAACCTGTCCCTTTTGGGGCAGTTCTTTTTGCCTACTTGCGTCTATGTAAGTGTCCTTTATTCTTTTGTCCCTTTCCCTAATAAACCTATATTTTTTGAAAGATTTATTTATTTATGCATATAGGAGCTCGGGTGTAGGCCAGAGGAGTGGGGGTGGTGAGAGGATTCACCAGAGACAGAGTGGGGAAGAGAACTGCCGTGGGGAGCAACAGGTGAGGCAGGAGAGGTCTGTTGTGCCATGTGGGAAGTTCCCTGGTCGGGAATAGAACTCGTGCTGCAGTGGCTATGGATAGTTTCATAGGCTGAGACTTAAACCCTTGCACCACCAGGGAGGCCCATGTTCTTTTAAATATAACTAACATCTCTGTGTCTTGGAGAAACTTGCCTGGGAAACTCGTCGCATGCCACTGAAAGGGGAGCTCTGATGAAACCTTTCCCAGAGTGAACCTAAGGACCCTGCTCTCCAAACCCATCAACTCCAAAAAAAACAAAAAAACAAAAAAAAACACGACATCAGTCAGTCTCCCCCTTACCTATGGGGGGTATGTTCTCTCCTGAAATTTGGATAATACTGACCCTATATAACTTATCTTTCTTCTTGTACATATATAGCTAGGATATAATTTAATTTGTAAATTAGGCACACTAAGAGATTAACAACAATAATAAAATAGAAGAATTGTAACAATGTGCTGCTGAAAAAGGTATGTAAATGTGGTCTAAGTTTCCTCTCAAAATACCTTATTGTACTTAATATTTTCAGACCACAGGTAATTGACACTGTGGAAAAATGAAACTTCAGGTGATGGAGAGGGATACTTCTGTATCTCAGCCTAAAGAAGGAGACTGATGATACAATCTATTTACTTCTTTAGATCCACTCTCTGCCGATCTCTACTCTTGCAAGTTAGCTGGCTGAACTCTAAGATCATTTCGACTTATTTCCTTGATATCTGGCTGCTAGTTGGTTTGGCCAATAGAAAATTCTGACATGAGATCAAGTAGAAGGGAGAAGAATGAGATCAGGATAATTATTCTCTTCTTTTTCTCCTTGCAAGGCTGTCTCATTGCTCAGTGTCAAATATAATTCATTGCTCTTCACCAGCTAACATTTTCTGTGCTATTTTCTCTGTCCAGGCTTTGGTAATTACTCTGTCGTCTTGTTTATTTGGACTTAGAGTTTGTGCCAGCTATTGTTACTAACCTAGGGTTACTATTCCATCACTTATAGTTCCCCTGAACCTCTCTCTCACCTCTTCAAGTCATCCTAATTTAAATGTGCCATCCCTTTTCATCTGGGACCCTGACCAATAGCACAATGAGAGAAGAATTTCAGACTGCTGCAGAAATAGGAAGGGAGAGCATTAAATTCCAGTAAAGGTCAGGGATGGAGAGTGCCAATACAGGTGAGCCTGGGGGTCCAAAGAAGTTTCCTAGAGGAATTCACATCTGACTACAACTTATGAAGGAAGATTAAGGGTTAGCAGAACAAAAAGGTGGATGATGGCGTGGTGAATTGTGGGGGTTGTAGATGTGGAGCAGGAGGACATAGTAATGGAGGAAAGCAACAAGGGTGAATTATTGACATCAGATCACTCAAGTATCTGCACGTAATTAGGATTCAGGAGTGAAAAGACTATAGAAAGAGTACATGGTGGAAAGGTCTTTTCCACCAGGCTCAGAACATGAATGAGGATTGCGAGTAAATCAAGGGAGACTCTGATGGCTTTGTCCTTTAAGTTGAGCATTTGGATCTTCACTCCAAAGATTCTTTGATATCCAATTCTAAATGCTAATTTGGCACATCCCTGAAGATGGTAGGTCCGGAAAAACTTAAACTCTAAGAATGTACAAATAATAGGACTTTGTATTTGAGGAAAAGACCCACTATGATAACCAAAGTTTGGTTGAATTATTAGCTCTTGCTACCATGTAGGCTGAAATATAGGTGAACAAGTTTGAACTGCCATGAGATTCTTGATATTCTCCAGATGAGATGGATACCTACGAGATAGAGGGGGCTGATTCTGATATAATCAGGGGAGTCACAGCCATGAATGTAGAGGCGGTCAGATGATACAGAAGATGATACAGAACTAAAAAGAAGCAGGCAAAACTTGAAAACAGAATGTATTAATCCAAGTAAACTCAGAGGCCAAGTATCCTGGCCAGAAGCTTTGAATTGCCAACTACTCTGATGAGCAATTATGAGTTTTATTTATATTTCTTCAGGTCAGAATGGGTGGTGAATTATGACATCATGAGTATGGAGAGTATCATGCCTTCTATATTGTGATTGTTTGCCATCTTCTTGCTCTAATAGGTTTCTAACTTATCTATGTTTACAACATCTTGTGAGCTTCATCCATTCCATTTATTTTGTTGTTTTCTATAAATGTATAGAATATTCACAGCCAAAGTAGCAACTGCATATTACAAATTGTCTTCTCAGCTGTGAACTGTTTGAAACACCTCTCTGACCCCTTTTCCCACCATTGCTCCAGACGCACAACCTTTATTTCTTGCATGGATTTACAAACAAGGGCTTCACCTTACCTGTAAACATTCTGAACTGGAATTGTTATCACCAGTTTAAGGTTGCATGTTGTGGATTTTGCCTACTGCTGAACCGTTCTTTCCTTGTGACTCAGGCTCTTTCCAGTTTTCATTTAGTGTACCCTGTGGTATTGAATACATTTCTACCCTCATTAAATCCTTTGTAAAAACAAGCATGAATAGATACAGACAAACCACTGATCAGTGTCTGAAAGATCAGAGAAGATTGTAAATATCTGGGGTTACAGGTTTACATCTGCCCTTAAACTGGTGTTTCTTTTTGCTTGACTTAATTTATTTCAGATTCTGAAAACTAGTTGAAGTAAAGGTTGGTGACACATAATAACACTTGTTGAACTTATGGTCCTGAATGTCAGTTAGGTTCCAAGCACATACAGACGCTTCTAGCTGTTCTATGCAAATGTGACATTTGTATGAGGTATATGCTCCCCCTGCCCTGAGTTACCACTATTGCCTTTTTAGTGCTGTTGACTACTGTGAGAATATTTTGATATACTTGGGAAGGACAACAATGAACTATTCAAAGGAGAGTTTTTGTTTTGTTGAGCAAAGCATAACTAAAAAAACAGCACTCAGAAAAAACACATTCATCCATTAGAAATGAATTTAGCACCCAATCATAACTGCAGATAAAATCTGAAATTTTAGTCACCTTAATTTAGTGAAGGTGGTCATATTTATATTTTATTGCTTCTTAATTTTTTTTTTGTCTGCTGGTGACTAATGAAGAATTAAATATCATTTAATTTCAACCATCAAAATTTTAGAACTATCAGAACTAATACTACTCATTTCTATTTACTTTCCATCCAGAAAAAAAAATTAAAAAGTGGCAAAAATATTTTCAGTCAGTAATAAAATTCATGTTTTGGGAGCTGATATTATAGATATTAAATATTACTAAAGATTCAGTATCAATAGAAACCTCTAGGTTTTTTGGCACGTCCCAAGAAACAAGTCCCATTATTTAAGCAAGTGAAGAGATTTATGGTCTTATTCATAGAAGTTTGGTAGAATTTATAGAAACATTGTTTTTCAAAAAAACAAACTTGTGGGCCTCCCTGGTGGCGCAGGGGTTAAGTCTCAGCACTATGAAGCTATCCGCAGCCACTGCAGCAAGAGTCCTGGCTGCAAGAGTTTGATCCCTGGCCAGCAAGCTTCCCACATGTTGCAGAGACCTCTCCTGTCTTGCCCATTGCTCCCCTCAGCAGTGTATTATAGTCAATCTGCCTGTTCTGCTCCCCTCTCTGTCTCTGGTGAATCTTCTCACCACCCCACACCTCTGGCCTACACCCCAGCTCTTGTATGCATAAATAAGTAAATCTCAAAAGAAAAGAAAAAGACAAACTTGTCGCAAATATACCCAGAAGGTTCTGTCACCTTGGAGATTTGCAAATAGAGCAAAAATCTTTGACCAATAATAATAATCAGTAATGATCAATAATAATAAAGAACTCTACATTAACACACCTACAAAATTGGCGTTTTCTACTTACATAGACTAGAGTGTAAACCAATTATATTATTTTTTAAAGAACTATGAGAATAATGGGTAAAATTTAGTTCATTGATTAAGATTTAATGTCATTTTCTCTTAATTTTAGAAATTTTGAGATGATGAAAATTTCTGAGGAAATACAACTTAGAACACTATACTAGGTTTATAACATCTTAGGAATCCTGAACTACATCTAGTAGTTTAATATTCATTGAATTAAGTATTTATTGAATGATAATTAGTAAATAAGATAGGCCTATGGAGTTATGATATAGAAGTTGTCAATTTTTTTTTTCTTTAAAATCCTCTTAAAGAATCTTTTTGGTCTTTGTGAAATTTCCTCATGTTTCCTAAAAGAAATCCTTGAAATGGAGCTCTCCAACTACAATCAATTAAAACAGTCTTTAAGCAAGGTTGCCCCCACCAAAAAACCCCAAAAACCCAGTGGGTGAAAATGCAAACCTACACTACCCTCCCCTCTTGCAAATCTACATCACTCTGTTAAGGTTTAAAAGTATCTAACTTCCCCACCCCATCTTAAAATTTTGCATAGATGATTAATTTTCAAATATTAACTAAATAGATTCTTTACTACATTGAACAATCACATTTTTAAAAAGATTTATTTATTTATGCATACAAGAACTGTGGTGTAGGCCAGAGGTGTGGGGTGGTGAGAGGACTCACCAGAGACAGAGTGGGGAGCGGAACAGGTGACTCCACTGAAGTACACTGCTGAGGGGAGCAGAGAGCAAGGCAGGAGAGGTCTACTGTGCCATGTGGGAATCTTCCTGGCTGGGGATTGAACTCTTGCTGCAGTGGCTGCTGACAGCTTCATAGTGCTGACACTTAACCCGTTGGGGCCACCAGGGAGGCCCCAATAACATTTTTATTGACAAATATATCAAATAAAGGTCTTTTAAAAATGACTCTAGCATTTGGAGTAATTTAAGAATTTGATTATGACCCACTTCATAAGCTGTTAAAGTACTTGCAGACTCCTTGAGTGTTAGAAGTCTATGATTTAAGTCTTTTAGAATATCATAAAACTAGGACTAAAAAAAAAAAGTGGTACTAGGCACATGGTGGAATACAGTAAATATTTGCCTCTGGATTAATTAACTTTTAGTGTAATCATTTAGCTATGAGAATGTTCTATATACAAATAAACTTTGCTTTTAACCAAAATGCATTCCAGGAAACTAGAACATCATACAATCCATGATAAAACAGATACCACTTTTTTTTTTTTCTGTGGGAGAATGTTGTATTATTCAATGTTGTATTATTCCTGGCCAAGGATCTGACATGAAATAAATCATGGCAAGAAACAAAAATATGCCATAAGTCAAAGTTCAGCTACTATAATGCTATGAAAATACAAAACGGTAAAATTATACACTGTTGTAACAAAATGGGCATAAATGCAAGTGTATCTGTGTATCTATATTTATTCATCTATCTTCTGTATCTATATACAATGTCATGAAAATTTGTAGGTTTATCATATCTAAAATCTTAGTAAAAATGGTATGTTTAGTAAAATGCCTCCTGAGAGTTTGGAAGCACTTTGGGGGGATAATTGGCTTGGGGCAGGTTTCTGCTATCTGTCCAAGAAGGTTTGAGTCCCCTTTCTCTCTTAGAACAGTTCCTTAAAGAAACAAGAGGCTTCAAAATACATCATGCGCTTCAAAGGCTGGCATGAGGTGTGTATTACTTGTTGACTCTCATGGCTGCTGAACATAGAAGTATTTTTTAAGGATTCCAAATCTGACCAAAAACACATCAATTCACCTTTTTGTGCATGGTCAATTTATTTACAAATGTTTTTTATTAGGAAATAAAAACAAAGGTTGGGGGACCCGGAGGGAAGAATACAGCCATTCAAGATTCATTGGCAAACCTTAAACTTAATGAGTTTTAGGTGCCTTTGCAGAGTTGCTAAGTGAGGCATATAACAAAATCTGACAACCCGAGCTCTTCCCTTAGGCTCTAGTAGAAGTCACACAATGTAGGCATTGTGGTGAATAAGAAACCCCCGCATTTTCTAGTAGTGAGATACTAGACACATCAATAACATACAAAAAGTATTTAAATGTACCCTCAAAAGTAAGGAAGATACAACCAAAGGAAAAAATAGATATAAGTGGATCTCTACAGCAGCAGGAATGGGTGTCAGCCTCAGGACTATAGGGGTCTGATTTTTAATACCCAAGTGGGACAGATGAAACTTTGGGTAATTTTGGATAAATCATACACTCTTCAAAGGATCAAATCCTTAGTAAGAGGGGACTGGGTAAAAATCATCCCACTTTAATAGGTTGATGACAAAAGCTGATCTAAAATTCACCATTTCAGGACTTATCATCACATGGAAATGCTTTTAAATGTTTAAAATTTGTGCTTCCTATTGGCCCAGAACACCTGCATCAAGAAAGTGACCCTGTACTGTTTAACTCCTCCAGGGGATCTGCTCTCAACCCACTCAAAGGAAGATACCCAAAACCCACTGAAGAGGAACTCACAATAGAAAACTGGGAAACCCTCAAAGAACCAGTGCAACAAACATAATTACCAATCATTGGTTTTGATAAATAACAGGCATAGCTTCCCTTCCAAGAACTTCAAATAACAGGGCACTTGGGTAAAGACTATACAAAAAGCACGTTTAAAATGTCTAAAGACATTAAAGAAAAAGAAAATCAAACTTAAAAATTACACAAAAACACAAATTGAAAAGGGCTGTTAGGTTACTGTCAGGCAGTATAAATTACAAGAATTTAGTGCAAAAAGAGATTAAAAAGTGGAGCAGTGGGTCTAGCTAAATTGGATTTTTCTCCGTATGCTATATTCAGTTATGATTCTTTTTAATATCTTATATTTCAAGGTAAGACTGGGATGTAAATGTTCCATCCTTAAGGGGATCTAACAGACTTATGTGGTTAAAAGGTAGACTGTACATACTTATGGAATAGTTATGATTGCAAATTCTTATTGGGATCATCTCTACATATTTGAACAATTTTGAAATTAAAGAAAATTAAAAAACTGGATTGTTTCTATATCTTAGCTATTGTAAATAGTGCTGCATAGGTGTGCATCTGTCCTTTTGGATTAATGCTTTTGTGTCCTTTGGGGATATTCCTAGGAGTGGGATTGCTGGGTCATATGGAAGCTTCATTTTTAGCAGTTTGAGGAACCGCCATACAGCTTTTCATAGAGGCTGGGCCAGTTTGCATTCCCACCAACAGTGTAGGAACATTCCTTTTTCTCCACATCATTGTCAACATTTGTTGTTTTCTGTTTTTTTTTTAATGTGTGCCATTCTTGTTGGTGTAAGGTGGTCTCTCATTATGGTTTTTATTTGTATTTCCCTGATTAGGAGGGATGTTGAACATTTTTTCATATGCCTGTTTACCATTTGCATTTCTTCTTTGGAGAAATGTCTTTTAAGTTCTTCTGCCCATTTTTTGGCTGGATTTTTTGTTTTGTTTTCATTGAGCTGTGTGAGTTCTTTGTAGATTTTTGTGATTAGTTCCTTGTTTGTTGTATGGAGGGAAAATATTTTCTTCTAGTCAGTGGGTTGTCTATTTGTTTTGGTTAATGTCTCTTTTGCTGTACAGAAGTGTTTGAGTTTGATGTAATCTTAGCTGTTTATCTTTTCTGTCACTATCTTTGCTTTGGGGGATGTGTCTTTAAAAATGTTACTAAGATGAATGTCATGTAGTTTTCAATCCAAATGCCCAAAAATTGATGACTGGATCAAGAAGATTTGGTACATGTACTCAACGGAATACTATTCAGCAATCAAAAAAGATGAACTAATCCAAATCTCAAGAACATGGATAGAGCTAGAAGGGATTATGCTCAGAGAAATAAGCCAGGAGGACAAAGAAAAATATCGAACGGTTTCACTTATAGGAGGAATATAGGGGAGCCAAAAGAGAGATCAGGAGGAGAAAATAGCACACAAAAGAAAAACAAAAACAAAAACTAGCAGGCAACCAGAAAGGAGAGACATTCTACCAGGGGAGGAGGGGAGAGGGACCAAAGCAGGGGAGAAAAGAGCACAAGGAACTGTGGTGATGGTTTACAGGTGAATTGGTGATGGGAAACCTACGGGGAATACACAATAATGTAAAGGATATAAATTTAAAAATTAAAAAATAAAAAAATATATATATGTATATATAAAGAAATCTTACCATTCATGGCAACATGGAAACAGAGGGGATTATGTAAATGAAATAAGTTAGAAGGAGAAAGGCAAATGCAGGATATTTTCACTCATATATGGAATATAGAAAAACAAAACAAAGGAACAGACAAAACTAAACCAAAACAAAGACTAGAATTATGATTGCAGAATCCTGGCACCTAGAGGGGAGGGGGGTGCAAAAGGGGAAGAGGGAGGGAGTGATGTATGGTAAAGGGATATGGGTGCTCTGGTGAGGGATGTGCTGTGGTGATGTGCATCTGAGGAGGTGTGAACCTACTCCCCTAAATCATATATAGCACTGTAAACCAGTGTTACCTCAAAAATAAGATTAACTAAATAAAAAGACAAAAGACACACAGCATATATCTCTCACTATTTTTTTTTTAAAGATTTATTTATGCATACAAGCTGGGATACAGGCCAGAAGCATGGAACAGCGAGAGGGAGTGGGGAGAAGAACAGGCAGATCGACCAAAACACACTGCTGAGGGGAGCAGTGGGTGAGGCAGGAGAGGTCTGCTGCACCATGTGGGAATCTCCCTGGCTGGGCGGAATCTCCCTGGCTGGGCTTCGAACTCCTGTTGCGGACAGCTTCCACAGCCCAGCGCTTAACCGCTGCGCCACCAGGGAGGCCCTATCTTTTTTTTTTTTTTAAATTCAAGCCTATTTGGCTACATTTGAGTAAATTGTGCCTTAGACTACTCTTTTCTTTCTCTCAATAATGATTAGAACATTTTCCTAATCTGCTCACCTGTCTTTCTGATGGATTCAGAATGCAGAAACGAAAATTTCTGAGGCAGAAATTTGTAGAATAATCACAAAGCTGCAGTTGAAAAGGCCTGGGTTCTATCAATCATGGTGTGATTAGCCCAATCATGGGCCTTGTACAGGTCACATAACAGTCTTGATAATAATTCTCCT
This sequence comes from Scalopus aquaticus, assembly GCA_004024925.1. Lineage (NCBI taxonomy): Eukaryota > Metazoa > Chordata > Mammalia > Eulipotyphla > Talpidae > Scalopus > Scalopus aquaticus. Next base: position 2,182 of record PVIJ01023500.1, on the reverse strand, counting down.
TTTTTGAAAAATGCAGATTTATACCAGACAGGTCATGTAAGTCTTTAAAGCGGAAACAAAATGTTTGTTTGGATTGGATTTTACCAGTGTGTAATGCTAGCCTGACTGGATTACTGCCTTTTTTTATTCTTAAAGATTTATTTATTTATGCATACAAGAACTGGGTGTAGGCCAGAGGTATGGGGTGGTGAGAGGACTCACCAGAGACAGAGGGGGGAGCAGTACAGGTGAATCTACTGAAATACCCTGCTGAGGGGAGCAGCGGGCAAGGCAGGAGTGGTCTGCTGTGCCATGTAGGAAGTTCCCTGACTGGAGATCAAACTGATGCTGCAGTGGCTGCAGACAGCTTCACTGTGCTGAGACTTAACCCATTGCGCCACCAGGGAGGCCCCTACTTCTATTTTTGATAGACTTCATTTTTAGTGCAGTTTAGGGATCACAGCAAATTTGAGGGGAAAGCACAGGTATTTCCATATACTCCCGCATCCACACATGCCCAGACTCCTTTATTATTAACAGTGTGACCCAGAGTAAGTGCACTTGTTACAAGTGATAAACCTGCATTGATGCATCATTCTCACCCACAGTTCAAAGTTCAAAGTTTGCATTAAGGTTCACACTGGTGTACATTCTGAATAATTTTATTCAACAAATGTATCCACCATTATTGTATCATACAGAGTAGTTTCATCACCCTAGAAATTTTCTGTGCTTCCCCTATTCATGTGTCCTTTCTCCCATCCAGCTTGATGCCCACAATTCCCCTGACCTTTTTTTTTTTAGTTGATAGTCTCATTACTTCAAAGAAATAACTCACATTCAAAGTTTAGCTGATAATGATGACACAGACTCCTGTACATTGGATTTTCTGTAGTAAAACAACAAGGAAAACCAAGCAGCAGTTAACTTACAATGGTTAGAAAGCAGGAAGATGTTTTTTTGGCATGAATACTCAAGAGAGTATTTTAATTATGGTATGAGTTTCTAAATTATATCCTTTGGACCATCAAGAAAGATATAAATCATTAAACATGATTACTCAACTGCTGATCTTTTCACAGTCTCTATAGTTTTACCTTTCCCAGAATGTCTTGTAGTTGGAATCATGCAGAATGTGGCCTTTAGAGATTGGTTTCTTTCTTTTAGTAAAATGTGCATTAACTCCCTCCATGTCCCTGTATAGTTTAAAAACTCATCTTTCAGCGATGAACAATATCCCATTGTCTGTATGGACCACAGTTTACTTGTCCACTAATCTACTGAAGGACATCTTGGTTACTTTCAAGTTTTGACAATTATGGGTAAAGCTACTATGTTATCTGTGTGCAGGTTATTGTGAGGACATACATTTTCAACCCCACTGGGTAAAAACAAAGGAATATAGTGGCTAAATTCTGTTTAGTTTTATAAGAAACCACAGTACTGGCTTCCAAAGCAGCTATACCATTTTACATTCCTATCAGAAATAAACCTGCTGCCCTACCTCGTCAGCATTTGGTGTTGTCAGTGTTTTGGATTTTGTCCATTCTTCAAGGTGTGTATTGACAGCCCATTGTTTTAATTTATATTTCCCTGCTTTTTTTTTGGGGGGGGGGCCATCTGTTTACCTTCTTTGGTCAGAAGTCTGTTAATGTCTTTTGCCCATTTTTTAAAATTAGGTTTTTTGTTTGTTTTTATTGTCGTGGATTGCTCTTTTGAGAATCTGATCCACAGAATTCAATTCCTTGAAATGCTAACAGGTGTATTGTGTGAGGAAAAGTGTTCCAGATCAACCAACAGAGCTAAACAGTTTCTCTTCAGCGCGATTTCTCACATCTTTAACATTCTCGTGTACCGGGCAGCCCTCAAGTTGGGAATTTAATGAGCCAGATGTCCCTAACTTATTGGGCTCCCACCTTTGCCTAGGAACATGAAAACATCTAGTGTCATAGATTTTGACAATTTTTTAAAAAAATCTTTCAGTTATAATTTTCTTTCTTTTTTTTTTTTTTAAAGATTTATTTTTTATTTATACATACAAGTTGGGGTACAGGCCAGAGGCGTGGGGCGGCGAGAGGGTTCACCAGAGACAGAGCGGGGAGCAGAACAGGCAGATCAGAAATACACTGCTGAGGGGAGCAGCGGGCAAGGCAGGAGAGGTCTGCCGTGCCATGTGGGATTCTCCCCGGCCGGGTGTCGAACT
>PVIJ01023499.1:0-14154 GCA_004024925.1 Scalopus aquaticus | reverse complement strand
GGGGGGGGGGGGGGGAGGCGAAGGGAGGCAAGGAAAAGGGCACAAAATGGAATAGAAAAGAACACAAGGGACCATGGAGATGGATCATGGGTGAATTGGTGGTGGGTTACCCAAGGGGAATACAAAATGTAAAAGACATTAATAACAATAAAAATATATATTTAAATAAAAAAAAGACTCCAAACCATAAAGTTCATAGAAGAAAATATAGGCAAAACTCTACATGACATACATCTCAGCAAAATCTTTAAAAGCACTTCCCTTATAGCAAAGGAAGTCAAGGAAAAGATAAACAGCTGGGACTACATCAAACTAAAAAGTTTCTGTACAGCAAAAGAGACAATAATCAAAACAAACAGACACCCTACTAATTGGGAGATCTTTGCACACAATATACCCGATAAGGGACTGATAACAAAAATCTACAAAGAGCTCACACTACTCAACAAAGTCAACAATCCAGTCAAAAAATGGACAGAAGAGCTAAAAAGACACTTCTCCAAAGAAGAAAAGCAAATGGCCAACAGGTATATAAAAAAATGTTCAACATCACTTATAATCAGGGAAATGCAAATTAAAACCACAATGAGATACCAACTCATGCCAGTGAGAATGGCGCACATTAAAAAAACAGGTAACAACAAACGTTGGTGAGGATGTGGAGAAAAAGGAACTCTCCTACACTGCTGGTGGGAACGCAAATTGATCCAACCACTATGGAAAGCTGTATGGCGGTTCCTCAAACTGCTAGAAATGGAGCTTCCATATGACCCGGCAATATCACTTCTAGGAATCTACCCAAAAGAAACAAAAACACTAAGCCGAAAGGATACATGTACCCGCATGTTTATTGCAGCACTGTTTACAATAGCTAAGATATGGAAACAACCCAGATGCCCAAAATTAGATGACTGGATCAAGAAGATGTGGTACATATACACAACGGAATACTATTCAGCATTCAAAAAAGACAAACACATGCAATTTGTAGCAACATGGATGGAACTAGAAGGGATCATGATCAAGCCAGAAAGAAAAAGTATCAAATAGTTTCACTTATAATAGGAATATAGGAGATCCAAATAAGAATGCGACATTCAGCAGGGAAGGAGGGGGGCTAAGGGCTCAAAAGGGGGGAAGAGGGGAGCACCAGGGACTATGGTGATGGCTTCATGGGTGAACAGGTAGTGAGCAACCTATGGGGAACAAACAATAATGTAAAAGATATGAATACCAAAAATAAAAAATAAAATTTAAAAAAATTAATTCACACACACAAAAAAAAAGACTGACATCAAGGATTTTGTCTTTTCTACCTAGTATGACCACAGTAAAAAGCCACCGTTATTCCTTAAAGATATATTTGATTTCATGATGTTTGTCCATTTTCTTCATGGAGTCTTCTAAATTTTTCAGAAAAGCATTACTTGCGTTGTATATCTACTTAAAAGGAATCCCACAGTACATACAAAAAAGCAAAAATTTTCCATGTTAAGATAATTAGTCAAGAAGGCAAACAAAAGGCTCTTTCCTTTCCATCTGGTGGCAGACATCCAGTGTTTTAAAAGGCCACTTAATTATTTTCAAGAAAACATGTAAGCTCAAAACTTACTGTTTGAAGAGGAATGCCATCTTGTCCCTGATAGGAGCAAAGATCATGGCTCAAGCAGAGCTGCCCATGAGGTATCTCACCAGGCGATGCAACTGGAGCAAGTCCATGGCTGCTTTCTGCTTCGTTACATTCATGATTCATTATATTCATGATTGTCCACCAAAATTTAAAAGAATGTTTACATGTGAAACAACTGTTAGAACCATCATATACAGAGGTCGGAGAAGATGTGACAAGGAGAAATACATAACTTCTGAACCATGGGTGGCAGTGTGCCAGTCAAAAATAAAATAAAAGTCCTGTCATTTTATTCCAAAGAAGATGATGTTGTCATTTATTTTGCCACTTTTTCAGTGAGACTTTCTTTCCTTTTATCTAGTACTCAAATTCCTTTTTTTTTTTTTGCCTGTAATTGTAGGGTTGACAATGATGAAATTTTGCCTACAGTTTAGATGCAATAATTATCTAACTTTCTTTTTTTAATATTCAGCACCTATTTTGTATCAGGCTCTTTGCTACAAATGAGGGATACAGTGGTTACTAAAAAGGAAAAAAAGGGGGTAGAATAATAGTCTTGCCTGATTTGATCTTATAGAAGATTTTCATTCAAATTATATTCATTGGTCTTACATTTTTATCTATGTTGTCACAAGAGTTCATCATTTTATATAGCTGAGTAGTATTCCATTGTATATCAAAGCGCATGCAACAGTCAGCTACCTCAAACATGACAGTAATTGTTTAAAAAGCAACTGTCAATGTATCATCAGTCATACCTAATATCTTACTTAATTGCCTCGGGAACCTGCATTTCTAAAGAAACCAAATTGATTCTAAGAGTATTCCAAAGTTTAACAAACAATTGGGCCATAAATAAATCTGAATAGGATTTTTAAAAAACTTTTCGTAATTTTTTTTAATTGAGCCAATACTGGATCCCTGATTAGCTGTTTCCACCATAGTACACCCACCACCAACACACCCATGTCTATCACCATAGACCATTGTACTTCCTTTCCTCCTTTAATTAAAGAATACAAATTATAATTTCTTTACTGAATCAAATTGTCCTATTTAAAAATATTTACCAAGAACTGGTTGTTGAGAATGTAGACAAGCAGGCATTCTCAAAAACTATAGGCTTTTAAGTGTGACTGCTACAACATAGATGGCGTTTTGACATTAACTCTAAATATCAACATTTTTAATATATATATTCACATAAAAATTCTACTTCTATAAAATAACAGAAATATTTTCAAAATGATATATATTTATTGCAGAATCAAATGTCATTAAAAAATCATAAACAGCATGAAGAGAATGGATAGCATTCTAGTATTACTATAAGGTATTTTATTATAATTATTAGCTACAGTATTATTATAAGATACCATTAAGTGATAAGAATTACTATCTGGACTGGTAAGAAAGCTCTTCCAGCTGTTGAGTAGTAAAATATAAATGTTTACACACAGGCATATCCACACACACAGCTATACAAATTTCCTTGCATTGGCAAATATTAACACTTGAAGTATCTTAAGAATATGACTTTGTGACACTTTGGTCAACACTAGGAAACAGTAGAAAGGGATGGAAAGAGATTTTTTTTGTATTATACCTTTTCAGATTGTTTCTATTTTTTTATTCATTATTACTGAAGTGTTATGGTGCATCCCAATAATCACGAGGCAGAAGAGCGGTCTGACGAAGGCCTTTATTAATACTCAGTGCTGAGGGCTACACTCGCAATAGGCTTGAAGCCCCTTCTGCAAGAGTGCAGCCCCGATGCAGGGGTCAGTAGGGTTTTTATACACATATCCACATGACGTCCATATTTCTACAGTGTAGCTACTAATTCCATAAAAGGCAAGCAAGCGATGTTACAGAAGAACAGAGCCGTAATGCCACGTAGCCAGAAACTGGATCTTTTTTTTTTTAATATATATATATTTTTATTGTTATTTATGTATTTTACAGTTTGTATTCCCCTTGGCTAGCCCACCACCAATTCACCCATGATCCATCTCCATGGTCCCTTGTGTTCTTTTCTATTCCATTTTGTGCGCTTTTCCTTCCCTCCCCCGGCCTCCCCCCCACCCCCGCCTCTCCCCCTACCCCCTCACCCCGGCTGATTGTCTCTCTCCTATTTAGTTTCTTTATAGTCCTGTTATAAGTGAAACCATTCGATATTCAGATCTTATCTGGAGCTAGGGACGAGAACAACCTTGCACAAATGGCTGGACGGAAGGTATATCTGTCCTCTTGCTGACTCAGGCTGCCGTGGAGTGGGGGTGAGGGTTTGCACTATCTCATTTTCTATAACATTCCCCCCTTTTACTTATGGTCCCAATTGCATCCGTGATTGGGCTAGTGGAAAGACATCTTCAGATGTAAGCTGCTGATACTGTTGTCGTAACAGTAAGAGTTTTACAGCCCCCACCCAGGTGCGTACATACCTGAGTAGGGCGTTCAGGAGGCATGGTCCCACAGTGAGGCCCAGTAGCAATAGGAACAGAGGACTGCCCAAAGCAGATAACAAGGTAGTGAGCCAGGGAGACCAAGAGAATAGGGACTGGTACCATTTGGACTGTTGAGATCTGGCTCTTTCTCTTTCTGTTAAGTCTTTTCTGACCTGTTCTAGAGTGGTCCGAATAACCCCAGAGTGATTGGCACAAAAACAGCAGGTCTTACCCAGTGCCATGCATAAACCACCTTGCTGGAGAAAGAGTAGGTCTAGACCCCGCCTGTTTTGGAGCGTGACTTCAGCCAGGGAGTCTACTTGTTCTAGCAGAGAAATGGAATGTTCAAGCTAACCCAAAGTTCTATCCACTAGATGGCTGAGAGCCTGCCAGGTCTGGTCCCCGACTAGGGAGGCCGTCGAGACTGTGGTGCAACCAGCTACTCCCAGACTTAAAAGAATGGGTACCAGGATAGGAGCTGCTCTGCTCACTCTGCTGAGGGACAGATGAGGGATCCTTCTGGCTCATTATAACATATGACTTGGGGAAAAACATGTACCAATAGGAGAGAGGTATGTTTAGAAAGGTTAGGTTTTTTCCGAATCATCTCAATCCACAAGAGAATGTATGGGATCTGGTCCAGGTGCCCTGGGTTGCCAAAAGTTGCACCTTCAACAAGGAAACAAACAGAGAGATCAAAGGTGGCGCCGGTGGCCAGGCTACATTGAAGGTTGGCCACTCAAGCTCACAGAGGGTCCCTATGTGCCAGGGAGAGAGCTTCTCCCAATTCTTCCCCCTTTCTTTTGAATTCCTGGAAATGATCAAGTATATATTGGAGAGGCGGCTGAGGGAGGGAGGAGGAGGCAACCATTCTGGATTTAAAGTTGAAACAAAACAGAAAACTAAGAAGAAAAGACAGTATCAACAGACCTATACAAAGGTAAATTAAAGAAGGTACCTTACTGAATAGTACTCTATCACCAATACAGTGACACAGAAAAGACAAAAACCAACACAAAGACAGAAAGCAATCGATTGCGGCAGTCAAATAAACCAGTTACCAAGAGGCTGTTGAGGATGTCTCCTCTCCACTCCGAATAGGGAAGTAATGCTGCGTCCAGCTTTCCTGCAGTCCACAAACCTGGACAAGATGTTCTGGAACCCAAACTTACAAACATACCTCAGGTTGAACAGTCCCGAGGGACCAGTCCCCAGCCATGGATCCTGGACAGGAGCCCCCAAATGTTATGGTGTGTACCAATAATCAGGAGGCAGAGGGGCGGTCTGACGAAGGCCTTTATTAATACTCAGCACTGAGGGCTACCCTCGCAATAGGCTTGAAGCCCCTTCCGCAGGAGTGCAACCCCGATGCAGGGGTCAGTAGGGTTTTTATACACATCTCCATGGGACTTCCATATTTTTACAATGTAGCTACTAATTCCATAAAAGGCAAGCAAGCAAGCTTTGTTACAGAAGCAGAAACTGGGTCTTATCTGGAGCTAGGGAAGAGAACAACCTTGCACAAACAGCTGGACTAAGGCATATCTGTCCTCTTGCTGCCTTGGAGTGGGGGTGAGGGTTTGCACTACCTCATTCATTATAACAGCACCTTTTTTAAAAAAAGCAATAGTGTTGATGTTGTATTATTTACTTTTAATGCAACTAAAATTGAATAAAAACTTATTATATATACCATTATTTTGAATTATAGAAAGTGAACAAAGATAGACAAGAATCTAAGTAAAAAATTATTCTCAAAAATATAAAAAGCATAAATGCATAAATTAATCATTATCAGTGTTATAATAATAATTGCATTCATGCATGTTTTTTATTGACTCCACTATATGTGCATTAGACTCTCTACATGAGTCATAAACAAGACATTACAGAGCTGCCATTACAGTAGAGAATGCTATTAATAATAAGTCATACAACTAATTCTTTATTGCAATTATAACATATGCTTTAAAAGAAAAGGATGTGTGAATCAGTTTCAAGAAGATTCTTCATTCCAGGGAGATGAGACCTAGTCATACAACTCTCTTCCTGATTGGGGTCAGACTTATTTGCCCTGAGATATGATGTTTCCTCTCCAGAGCTTCTTCATTGCACTTGTCATCTCTGAATTTCTCAGAGTGTAGATTAGTGGGTTCAGCATGGGGGTTACAACTGTATAAAACACACTCAATGATTTGTCAATGGGGAAGGTCTTTGCAGGTCTGACATACATGAAAATACAGGGAACAAAGAAGAAGACAACCACCGTGATGTGGGAACCACACGTCTGGAGGGCTTTCCGCCTCCCTTCCTGACTCAGGTTCTTTAGAGAGCGTAAGATGACAACATAAGAGATGAGCAAGAGCACAAACACAACAGTGCAGATCATTCCTCCATTGGCCACCACTAAGATGCTAATGACATAGGTGTCCGCACAGACGAGTTTCAATAAAGGGTACATGTCACAGAGAAAATGATCAATGACATTGGGGCCACAGAATGGGAGCCCATAAATAGTGCTCAGTTGAACTACTGAGTGCAGAAATCCTCCCACCCAGGACACTATCAGCAGCACAACACACACCCACTGCCTCATGATAACCAAGTAGTGCAGGGGCTTACAGATGGCCACGTAGCGGTCAAAGGCCATCGCCAACAGAAGAAAGACCTCTGAGCCACCAAAAAAATGCTCTGTAAAGAGCTGGACCATACAAATATTGAAAGATATGGTATTTTCCCCAAAGAACAAGTTTGAAATCAGTTTGGGTGTAATAGTTGAAGAATAAACGGCATCCATAAATGACAAACTAGCAAGAAAGAAGTACATTGGCGAGTCCAGGGTCTTACTGAAAGCTATAGTTATCACGATGAGCATGTTGCCCACCATGGTCAAAATGTAGAAGAGCAAGAACACAACAAAAAGAACCTTTTGTTCCTTTGGATTCTGTGTGAGGCCCAAAAGGACAAAGTAAGTCACATTGCTCCTTGAGTCCATCTATGCTTTATGGATGCCGGTTTTAGATATGAAAAGTTTACCTACGAAACAAACAAACAAACAAAAACTATCTTTTCAAGTATTATAGGTTTAATCTTTACTTATTCATCCAATCAAAAACTGCCTTTGTGTTACAATATATTCTCCTATCAGGTGCAATAAGACGATTCCCTGCTCTCTGTGATTGACATATAATGATGATATCAGATAATTAAACAATGAGTATCCTTATAAATACATTCAGGTTTTACTACGCAACATGTAAATCAAACTGAATCTAGGGAGCCTTCCCAGAGTAAGAAATGCTTTAGCTAAGTTTTAATGGTGAAATGAAAGAAGAGAAGGTAGAAGGGAACTCCATAGAAAGATGTACCTTGTATTAAGTCAGAAAACAATAATACTGAGAACTCACTGAAGATAAATTACATGTTCAGAGTGAGTACATGCTATAGACCGCTGGTCCCTGTACTCACTACGAGGCTGTTCATTTCGAACAAGGATCACTCTCTGCTAGTTTCCAATAAATCATCCATATTTCCATTTGAGACCTAGCTACAGGCAATTTGGCATTTATATTTCTTGCAGTCTCTATTCATGACATTATAGCTATTGTCTAAAATGATACATCTTCTCTATGACACATTTCTTTCTGAGACTTCCTGAAAATGGACTCTCAATATCTACCTTTCTACTACAATCTCTTAGGACTATCTAGACATTTTCTATCAAGCACTCCAAACTTTTGCAGTTTCTACCTATCACCCAGTTCCAAAGGGGCCACTTCCACATTTTTCGGTATTTATTTAAGCAACACCCTATTTCTAAGGGCCAAAATCTTTATCACTCTGCTAGAGCTGCCATAATAAACTGACACAAACTCGGTGACTTGAAAGGATAGAAACTTGTGGTACCACAATTTCTATTTCAAAATGTTTGTGTAGACACTGTTAACTCCTTCCAAAGACTGAGGGTGAGGGTCTTTCCTGGGTTGACGAGGGCTGTATTTATGTCCACATGAAGTTCTCATTATATGTGTATCTATGTCCAAATTTCCCTTCCCTATAGATGCCAATAATCTTGGAGTCTGACCCACACTAATAATCTTTTTTTTTTTTATCTTGAATCCCTCTATAAAGAACCTATTCCCAAGTGGGGTCACATACTGAGGAACTGAAGCTTACAACCTTCAACATGAATTTTGGAAGGAAACAAAGGAACTATATTGAATAACCTGATGCAGTCCCTGACACTTTATAATCACTGTACCAGCTGTCTCCAATGCATGAAAATGTCCTTCTCAGTGAATTCACTTCAATTTTTTTCCTTTTTCTGAGCTACAAAATGCTAATTAATGCTCTAAAATTGTGTGACTCCTGTTCTTATTGCTCTCTTAGTCCCAAAGAGTATACGCAATTACCTAACCACTATCTCTATTTGATATCATATTAGTATCTATTAAACCAAATATTTAATTTCCCACAATAAATCTGATCCTTCCCAGGTATCACCAATCTAGTTAGAAGTAGCACCTGCCATGGTATTTTTCAGACCAAATATCTGACAGCGCCCTACACTCTTATTCCTCTCCCACTGCTTAACACCATACAAATAAAAGTTCATTGACTCTCCTTTTAGAACATATTGCAAAGGTGACCATAACTATGATACCTGTTACCTCTGCTCTACTGCAACAGCCTCTGGCAGGATCTTTCTGTTTTCACTAGCCTCCAACAATCTGTTTTCCTGAACAACCCAAGTGATCCATTTTATTCTTATGCAGATCATACCAACCTTCTACTCCTCCCTACAGTAGATTCCAAACATACACTCAGTAAAATCCAATCTCTTTACCTTCACCCTAGATAACTTGGACCCCCGTCTATCTCCTCAGATTTATATCTTACAAATCTCTAGGTTTATTCTATCTGAAACTTTATGCTATTCCTCAAATATCCAAAATGTCTTCCCATCTCCTGAGATCATAAATTCTATTGCAGATGCTAATTTCAGAGATCTGAAGCAATTTACATCTAAAATAAAGGGAAATGTTTTTGGAAAGGAATATTGTAAATTTAACCAGTACATAGTCAATTGAAAAAAGTTTATAGAATACTTACATTATGTCACACATTTAGATAAGGTAGACCCCCCAGCATCACAGAGCATCCACTAACTCACTGAGGCCCAGTGTCTGAGCCAGAGGTCATGCCAACAGAAGACAGAAATGGTGGCATTGCCTGAAGAATCACCTTTTCATCATCAGTCCCCTAGCTTTAAGAAAAATATACCACTTGAGGTTACAAGATTCTGCTGACCACATTTTTTTTATTTTATGGTATGTTTATTACAGATATTTTAAGGTCAAAAAATAAAATAAAAAATTTTAGTCTGTTTACAACAAGTATTATGTAAATCTAACCAGCAACTTCTTAATTTTTCCCACTTCTATCTAAATGATATGGAAGTTCCCTCAAAGAAGTCTCCATTTTGTGAGCTAATTGATCTTTTCATTTAGTTAAATTTCTCTCTCCTACTGAAATTACTTTATTTATATTCCATGAATACCAAAAAGTCTTCTTGTACTGTTTTTTCATTATATAAGCCATCTCACTGATGTGCATTCAGACATACATGTTTTAGAAAACATACATGTTTATGTAATTATCACATTTAATCTTTGTAAGAACAAGTAAAACAAGTAATGTTATCCTAATTTTATAGTAGAAGAAACTTAGGCACAGGATATGGAGTTGATTTTTCTAAAGTTATATATGTTAAAAGAAAAAAATGAATTGGCATATAACTTGACTGATGTCAAAGTCCCTTCCTGCCAGCAGAAGACTTTTTAACTTTTCAATTCTTTTTTTTTAATATATTTTTATTGTTATTTATGTCTTTTACGTGTTGTATTCCCTTTGGGTAACCTACCACCAATTCACCCATGATTCAATTTTTATAAACTCAAATGATATAACTTCCCACAGAGTAAAAAAAAAAATTTCACACAAATGTTTTCTGAATTAGATGTTAAAGTCCTACCTTATGGAAGATGGTTTTCGATTTGAAGAACATTTAACCTCACTCATAACGAACTAGAAATGCTTTTTCCATCCACTATCCCCACAGAAGGCAAAAGACTGTATTATTCCTTGAACATTTATTTGGTGTCCTGTGGCTATTTGTGTTCTTTTCTCAAGGGGCTGTATAAATATTTCAGAAAGTACAACTTGCCATGTAGACCTATTTCAAAGAAATTCCACAATGCAAACAGAAAAATAAGAATTTTCCCATGTTCTGACAATTTATCAAAATTGTGAAAAAATCACCTATCTATACCAGAAGGTAATAACTAGCTATTTTACCAGGAAGTTTTTTTTGTCTAGTAAGATATTTTCTATTAATAAAGAATATCATTCAAATATTTAGCCCAAAGAAAAAGAACCCTAAAAAATAAAATAAAATAAATCTCAGATTAAAAAAAATATTTAGTCCATCCCACTCAATTGTGTTGGTATAGTCATATATTTATGCTTGAGATCTGGAGAGGCTTTCTTTTGCTCTTTATATATCATGCTTTGAGCCTAATAAAGCATCTCCTGAAATAACTATATCAGATCTTAAGCAGATAGCATACCTGCCCAATAGGAGCAAAGAGCACTTAAAATTTTACACCTTCTAATGATATTAGTCATGAAGTCCTGCTGTTGGAAAGTATCCAAGAATTATCGTTGCTTAATTAAATTCACTGGGATTTTCCATAAAATTATAGAACAAGATTTATACATAAAAGACCAGACCAGACCAGACCAGAAACAGAGAAAAAAAAGTATTGAGAGGATGTAGAGAAAAAGGAACCCACACATACAATGTTGGTGGGAATGTAGACTGGGCTAGCTCCAATAGAAAACATCATGAAATTCTCTCAAAATATGAAAAATGGACCTGTTATACCACCCAAAAAATCTACTCTGAGATATCAATCCAAAAGATAGATATATGAAAGGAAACTTAAGTGCCCAACATCAGATGAGTAGATTACAAAAATGAGTTATATATACACAATGGAATATTAGTCAACTATTAAAAAAAATGAACTTCTACAATTTGAAACAACATGAAGGGGACTGGAAAGGATAATGTTTAGAAAAATAAGTCAGAAGGAGAAAGACAAATACCTGCTGGTTTCACACATATGGAATATAAAGAAACAAAACAAGGGCAGATAAGAAAACAAATCAATAACAAACCCTAGAGGGTGACGTCATCAACATGGCGGTGAAGGGAAGCTAGTATCAACTCTCCCAAAAGAAAAGCCGCCGATAAAGAGACATCAGCCAAACCCAGAGAAGATCCAGAAATGCTACATAAATCTAACACCCTCATGGGTGAGTAGAACTTGGAAAGAAGCTAAAAAGATTGATTAAGGAGAAGAAAGAACTACCAGATCCCCTCTTCCCTCCCCTCAACACAAAACCGGACCAGGAGACCAAGACCAGAGGCACCTGAGGAGACCCAGGAAAAAAAAAAAAAAGGTGGGCAGAGGCGTTTTCCCGGGCACGGCAGAGTGATAAAACTCGAGACTGACACCAGCAGTCCCTCCAGGTAGCAACAGAGCCCTGGAAAGGGCAGAGTGCACTGGGGAAGTTGGTGGGACACAGGACAAAGCCCCGGGCAGCCGCGGTGTGGCCCCTCCCCCACCTCCATTAAGGAGCCAGCATTCTAGCTCCTCTCTGGAACGGAACTCTGGGGTAGTGGTCTAACCACCCCTTCAGTGACACTATTGGTAGCTAAGCACTGGAGGAAACGCAGGGGGAAAAAAGAAACTCCCAGTTACAGGTGCGGGAGAAACAGGACATGGGCCGCACGCCGTAGGAACTTTCTGTCCTGTCCCGTGCAAGAGAGCGAGAGCTCCCAAGGCAGTTCCATTGTGCCGCTTGCAGAGAATTGCTGCGGGGGGCGGTCAGCTTCATAACCCACAGATAGAGACGGTGGGCTAGGCTGCCGGAGCTTCCCTCCAGGCGACGGAGAGGTGCGGAGCAGGGGCCGCGCTCGGTTGGCACTTCTTGCTCTGCCCGGCGCGGAAGAGGGAGCTAGGTCAGGGCAACCTCACCAAGGTGTGCCAAAACCCTCAAGGTGTGCGCGCCCCGCACCGCCACGCCCCCGCCCTCCACCGAGCAGACAGCCGAGCTCCCGCTCTCCAGCTGCATCCCCGCCCCCCAGCTGCTTCCACCTGTGCCCCAGCACTCCAGCCCCTCGCGCACCTGACGCCGCCACGCCCCCACCCTCCGGTCCACGGCCCCACCCTCCGGTCCCTCTAGGCACGCGCCCCTTGCCGCCGCTGCTGACCTTCAGCTGTGCGCCCACCCTGCACCAACCTCCAGTCGTGCGCGCCACTGCACCCCCGCCCCACAACTGCAGGCACGCCCGGTGCCGTCGCGCCGACGCCCTCCAGCCAAGCATGCCTCCACACGCCTCCACCCTCCAGCAGTGCACGCCCAGCCGCCAACCTCCAGGTGCACACCCCGTGCTGCCACCACCCTCCAGCTGCTCGTGCAACCGCTGCCGCCCCCCAGCCGCACACGCCAAGCTCCCGCAGCCTCCCAGGCGCGTGAAAGGGGATAGGGTCTGCAAATCCACGGCAGAGCTTGGAACAGCTGGAGATTCCTGGCGGGACACGAAGCTAAGGCTGCCAGAGGCAACACACAGCCACCTGCTCCCACCCCCCTCCCCCACCGTAAAGTGGAGGCGACCCGATAGGGGTGAAATCAGAGGTGCAGAGCCACAGGACAGGCCTTGGAAGACTTCTCCTCACCAGACCCGACCCTAAAAGCGGTGATAGCCTCTAGTAAACTCTGGAGGAAATAGTGGGAGAGAAAGAACAGGAAGATCTATAACAAGAATACAAGCAGCGACAGAGACAGAAATAAACCTGAAGGTGGCAGCATCTGACACATGACAAAATTCCAGCAGTGCGACCACCCAAACACACCAAGACCTCAGGGGCAAGACTATAGAAGACCACTTAAACTAAACCTACAACTACCATCTCAGCAGGAACCACTAAAAAAAAAAAAATCTCAAAAATATTCATCCTCCCCAGCTTACAAGGATCAAGAGCAAAACAGCCACAGACCCCAGTACTGGGGTACTTGGAATTGAGTGGAGCTAGCTCTAGAACCACCAACCACCATGACCACCAGGGGTTTGGCTTAACAGGGCCAGAATCAGTTAGATCACCACTCCTCGATATCCAAGAAGGAGAACCCAAAGAGATGCTGCCAACACCAGTGCCACATCTCCCAACACTTAAAAAAATCAGAAGACAAACAGGGAGAAGGAAAAATATAAACAACCAAGCAAGCCCTCAAGGAAAGGAAACGGAACAAAAAGATAATCAAGCACCGAAATCCATCAACAATGACACAGAGGAACTTCTCTCTCTGACAGATAAAGAATTTAGAATCATGATTAAGGAAATCATGATAAAGGAAAAGAAAGAAACAGAAAAAACAATTAACGATCTGAAGAAAGAAATTGAGACCCTAAAGGAGGAGAATAAGAGCTTAAAGGAAGAATTAAAGATCTCTGGGAACAGCAATAAAAGCAGAATTGATGAAATGGAAGACCGCATTAGTGACCTCGAAGATGCAAATACTAAAAGGATCAAAAGGGAAAAGGAAATTGAAGCACGAAGGGAAAAGAATGAAAAAAAAATTCAAGATCTATCCGATACCATGAAAAAAGGGAATATAAGAGTAATAGGAATTCCAGAAGGAGAGAGAGAGAACAAGGAGCAGAGAAGCTATTTAAGGAGGTAATAGAAGAAAGTTTCCCGAGTATGAAATTCTCTGGCATACAAGATGCTAGAAGATCTCCAAATCAACACGACCCCAGACGACCCACACCTAGACATATCATAGTTAGACTCACACAAATACAGGACAAGGAAAAAATATTGAAGATGACAAGGGGGAAGAAACAAATAACCTATAAAGGCAAACCAATCAGGATGACATCTGACTTCTCTGAAGAAACGCTAAGGGAAAGGAGAGGATGGAGAGACATATTCAACAAACTCCAAG
>PVIJ01023498.1:0-14158 GCA_004024925.1 Scalopus aquaticus | reverse complement strand
GGACTATAGGGAGGCCGGGTGGGAGAGAGACACTCAGCGGTGGGGGAGGGGGGAGGGGAGGATAAGGGCACAAAATGGAAGAGAGGAGAATACAGGGGACCATGGAGATGGATCACGGGTGAATTGGTGGTGGGCTGCCCAAGGGGAATACAAAATGTAAAAGACACAAATAACAATAAAAAAAAATGGAAAAAAAAAAAAAAAGATTTACTTATTTATGCATACAAGCTGGGTACAGGCCAGAGGCATGGGGCAGTGAGAGCGTTCACCAGAAACAGAGTGGGGGCAGAACAGGCAGATTGAGGGAAATACACTGCTGAGGGGAGCAACGGACAAGGCAGGAGAGGTCTGCCATGCCATGTGGGAATCTCCCCCACCGGTCATCGAACTCACATCGCTGCTGCCAACAGCTCCACAGCGCAGTGCTTAACCGCTGCGCTACCAGGAAGGCCCCATGGGAAATTCTTGACCCAACCATGAGACCCTGTGCCATTCTTTAACCTTCTCCAGAACTTCCCAGAGAGGGGTTGGCCAGGAAGGGGGCTAGGCTGGAGAGGGCTACCAGATAAAATGCAGGACCCCTGATTAAATTTGCATCTCAGATAAATCATCTTCTAGTATAAGTATATACTTAGTATCATATGGGATGGACTTACACTAAAAAAGTATTCATGATTTACCTGAAATTCGAATTTGAGTGAATTAATCAATTAATATCTTTTGCTAGCAACAAGGGGGACAAGATGATTGAAGGAATCAAGGGTGCTTATCCCAGCAACCAACAGGTTCTTGGGGACAGAGACATTAGCTCTCAATTCCGGAAGGGCTGTCCTAGGAAAGAGTAAGAACTAGAACGCAAATGACTGCATTTTGAAATAGCAGCTATTTGGTCTGTTCTAGAAAAAAGAACAGAAAGAAGACACCATGCCGGCAGTATCACCCACTCCTGTGCAGTCCTGGGCAAGTTCTGCCCCAGCCTCAGGCCCCCCTCTTGGCTCTCCTCCCTGCACATGCCCTCTGACCCCCAGGTCCTGTAAGTCACACCAGCCTGCTTTGCATCCTAGTTCCCCTTGCCTTTCTACCCTGGGTCTCTGGAAGGTGTCCTGGAAGGATGCAGGGGCGGGTGTGTCTGGTTCTCCTATCCTATCCGCCAGGGCGAAGCAGAACTCTGGGTCTGTGCTCTCCAGGCTCAGTGTGCTGTTCACAGGTGGTTCTACAAAGTTTTTGCAACCAGCCAGGTGTCTGGAGACTGGGGATCCCACCACCCCCACAGAGGCTTTCACCTTAGCCCTAGAAGGCTCTGCCAGCCTCAGCCTTGTCATATAGGGCAAAGCCTCAGAAAAGACTTCCCAATCCAGACCCAGCTGGCCAGAACCCACAGCCACCTGGGGCACAGACCCCAGGCTGGACAGACACTTTGGTGCACTCACTCCAATCCCTCCCCACTATATAGGTGGAGAAACCAAGGCCCATTTGCTGAAGACCGTGGCCAAGCAGGGCTCACACTCTGCGCAGTGCTCAGAGGCCTGCCACTTGTGACTCCAAGCTTCAGAGAGTCAGCTCACAATACTGTGCTAGGTACCCCCAGGCACACTTGAAACCCACCATATCCCAGCAGACATGTCCCCCCCGCCCCATACACCGCACATACACATGTGCAAGACATCACAAGCTCACAGGACTGTAGACGCTTGCCTGCAGCTTGGGAGTGGCAAGGCTTGCGTCTAACCCCAGGTTCCCCCCGGGAATTTGCAGCTCCTCCTGCACCAGGTTCTGCTGCCAGTTCTACCAAGGTCTCCCAGGTTTCTCCAACAGAAGCCCTCTTTCCCCATTGACCCTCTACAGTAGCTCCAGTACTGACCTCCCTGCAAACCTACTTAACAGCCCTGCTCCTGGTGTTGGCTCAGTTCTCTGCAGTATACAAAGCTTTTCCCAGTATATTATGTCATGTTGATTTCCCCAACTGAGACTCCTGTCCCACTGGGGAGCACTCATGCTTTCTTGAGAGGCCAGAAGGAGACCCATGTGCTAAGGGTTCCTTGCAAAATGTCAGACTGTTCCAAGCAAACACAAACAGGCTTGGGCCAGCTCAGCTGCAGCAGGAGGATCCAGGCAAGAAGGCCTTATAGGCTGTGGCCCAGCGCCTCTCTCTCCTGGCAAGCATCCTCCTGTTCGGTCCCCAGCACAGCATGAAAGAACACCCTGCTCATTAGCCACCCTGGGAGCTGAAGACCCAGAGCCCAGCTGCATTTCTCTTTCTTCCTAGCCTCAGGCAGCCATCAGGCTAGGGGTGCAGTCTCTTGGCTCCTTGTTCCCACAGGGCTCCCACCTACCTCTGTCTGCTCCAAAAGGGCATCCTGCTGAGAACCCCTGACCAACAAGGCAGGACTCCCTTTCTCTTTAGTAAGTCTTTCCTTATCTAACTTTCTGTATACCTAGAGGGCCTCATTTGTCCAAGTGCATTTGGCAAAGCCCTCACTCAGTATTGAAGATGCTGGACTTTGAGTCTTTAAGTTAAAAGACCTGAACAGTTTTTGAATTGTGCGCATAGTGGAGCTGCCATGCACAGTTGTACAGGTTGTGCACTATCTCACCATTCAAAGTGGGGTTCAGAAACCAGCAACATCTGTATCACCTGGGAGCCTGCTAGAAACATGGAATTTTGGGCCCAAAGTTCAAGTAACTATATCAAAATCTGTTTTAACTAGATCCCTACATGATTCAAACAATAGTTTGAGAATGACAGACATGTAACAAGCCCAAGGAGGACCCCTCACACTGGCCATGGTGTGAGTGGCCCTTGTGAATGGTATAAGTCTGACAAACAAGTTCTGCTCCAGCAAATCTCTGGGTCTCGTTTTCTGCCAAATGGAGATAATGGGGCTGCTCCATTTGAGTTAGTGCGCACACTTAAGGAAGGAGCACAGAGGGCCTTGTGAGGCCAGCTGCCTCTCCTGGGAGGTGAGCATGGGGATTTTCCTCACACTAATGATTTTCAGGAGAAACAGAATCCTTAGAGCTAGGAAGGACTTGAAGGAATCCCTTGTTTAAGCAGATATCCAATTTCACGCAACAGTTTTATAGACATGAAACCTAGGAAGGAGAGGTAAAATCATAAATTGATGGTTAGTGGCCAGGGTGGGATGGGAGTGCAGGCCTGTTCTACCTTGCTGCCCCCTGTAAGCGCAGGCAGCCTGAAAAATGCTATCTCTGCACCTCATGGAGATAAGCTGGAGGAAACTTAGACAGACTTTGCGTCTTCCTGAAATAGAATATCTGAGTCTGTCGATGGACAGTTCTTTCTCAGACTTAGGCAGGGGGATGTCAAGATGGATAAGCCTCTCAGAAGGAAGTGTACAGACACGACTTTTCAGCACTCACACTACTGGGCATTGTGTTGGGCCCTTGAAAACAGGGCCATGTGGCTCCCCATCTGGAAAGGACATGTGGCTTCTGCACCAGCTGAGCTAACAGGCAGTACCAAGTCCATCAACTTCCTGGGTTACCAGAAGCATCTCAGGGAGGCTGAGAAATCACTTAGTGAAGCACACATGGAAGATTCCGGAAGATGTTGGATTGGAAAGGTGGGATTGAGAAAGAGGAACAAAGCAGAGTGCAGATGTGCAAATTTGTGAGTTAGGTTTAAGTGAAAGGGAATGGCTCGACCCACCTAGAGGGGAACTGAGTCTGTTCGAGCTACTCGAACAAAGTAGTGAGTCTGGCTAGTGTAGACAACAGTAATCTCTTTCTCACAGTTGTAGAGCTGGGAAGTCCAAGTCAACACACCTGGAAGATTCGGTGTCTGGTGAAGGCCCTTTCCTGGTTCATAGATACGATCTCTTTGCTGTGTCCTTACATGACAGAAGCAGGGCAGGATTTATCTGGGGTGTCTTTTATAAGAAAGCTAATTCCATTTATGAGGACTCCACTTTCATGATCTAATCCCCATCAAAGGCCCCACCTCCAAACATCATCACATTGGGGGTTAGGATTCAACATATGAATGTTGGGGGAACATAAATATTCAGACCATTAAATAATTTAGGATTTGCAGGCTCTATGTTCCCTGCTACAACTACTCTGTTCTACCACCGCAGCTGGAAAACAACCACAGACAGTAAGTATACAAATGAGCAAGACGGTTCCAGTACAACTTTATTTACAAAAACTCAAATTTGAATTTCATATTATTTTTCATGTGTCAAAATATTATTCTCCTCTTAATTTTTCCCAGCCATTGAAAAATATAAAAATCATTCTTTGCTTCCAGACTGTACAAATGTGCATGGTAGCCTAGATTCGGCTTCTGAAGACCATAGTCGGCCCATGTCTGATTCGGGAGCAGGATGAAAGATGAGGCAAGCAAGGTAGGCTGGGGCCAGATCATGCTTTTCCTCGACTATCAGTTAAATTGTCAGATCTTTTCCCCAAACCCAAGTCATCCGTAGGAATCAGTGATATTCAGGCATCCCTAGACTGAGCCCCTCTTCCCAGACAAGTGACTCCCAGGAGGAGGGAGCAAGACTGAGGGAGCAAAGACTTGGGGCTTAAGGCTGAGAGTCCAATCTTGAGCTTTGAAAGCCTGAGATACCTAAGAATCACCTAAGTGAGATGTTGAGCAGGTTATTAAATATTTGAAAGTGTAGCTGAAAGCTGAAGATACAGTAGTATTTTTAAACTATAAAAAGCCCATTCAGGAAGTGAATAAAGAGAGACGAACGTGGGGCCTGGGGTGAGCTGGAGGGCAGGAGGACAACTGGCGCTGAGACTCCCAGAAGCCCAGAGGCGAGAGCCACTTAAGAAATGCAGCATCCGGGCCTCCCTGGTGGCTCAGCGGTTGAGCGCCACGCTATGGAGCTGTCGGCAGCAGTGCGCGATGTGAGTTCCATGCCCAGCCAGGGAGAATTCCACATGGTGCGGCAGACCTCTCCTGCCTCGCCCGCTGCTCCCCTCAGCAGTGTATTTCTGATCTGCCTGTTCTGCTACCCGCTCTGTCTCTGGTGAGCCCTCTCGCCACCCCACGCCTCTGGCTTGTACCCCAGCTTGTATGTATAAATAAATAAATTTAAAAAAAAGAAGAAGAAATGCAGCATCCACACCCAGTGCTGCCGAGAGCTCAGGAGGGTAAGGACAAGAAGGGGCTTGGGAACCTGGGGAGTCTCTGTGACCCTGACCTGAGCAGATCTGCCAATGGATGTGGAAGGCAGAGAGAATGGAGGTGATGTGCACATTCTTTGGGTACATTCTCATTTTTGCAAAGGTGAGATGAAATTAAGCTTCAGTCATAGCACAGGATGAGAAATTGAACCAGATTCAACCAACTTCCATTGAGGGCCTACTCCAACCGGGCACAGTGCCAGGCACCAAGGATACAAGATGGCAAGAAACAGGCCTGAATAACCTCGCTGCAACACCATTGGCATCCAAATAGGTGTAAACAACAAGTGTTGTTGGCAAAAAGGATGTTGAAGCCAGGAATTCTGTGTTTGGGGATCAGAAAAAGCATCCCAGAGTGGGTGTTATCTGGCCTAATGCTTGCAGACAAAGAATGCTAAGGAGAGATTCTTGCCAAGCAGTGGGAAAGAGGAATTCAAAAAGACAGAGTTAAGAAAGAACAGGGAGAGTTTGGGGAACAGCATGTGATGGATGTGGCCTGATTGTGGGTGACGATGGTGGCAGTGAGGGGAGATACTCTTGGAGACACAAGCTGCTTAATGGAAGAGGCCTTTGTACCTTGCTAAAGAAACAAAAGTTTTTAGTTTTTATTTTTTAAAGAGTTATTTATTTATGCATACAAGCTGGAGTGTAGGCCAGAGGTGTGGGGCAGTGAGAGGGTTCACCAGAGACAGAGTGGGGAGCAGAACAGGCAGATGGGCCAAAATACACTGCGGAGGAGAGCAGTTGGGAGAAGCAGGAGAGATCTGCTGCGTCATGTGGGAATCTCCCCAGCCGGGCATCGAACTCGCGCCTCAGCTACCAATAGCTCCACAGTGCTGTGCTAACCCGTTGTGCCACCAGGGAGGCCCAAGAAATGAAAGTTTTTAAAAAGGGGAGTGGAAAGGAAAAAACATTGGCCCACCTGCTAGATGCCAGGCACTGAGCTGGCTGCCTTAGCTACTTTTGAACATGGCATTTCCTGAGTCAGACAGACTGGAGGTCAAATCCTAGCTTTGTAAGGTGTGGTGCCCATG
The DNA here is from genome assembly GCA_004024925.1 of Scalopus aquaticus. Lineage (NCBI taxonomy): Eukaryota > Metazoa > Chordata > Mammalia > Eulipotyphla > Talpidae > Scalopus > Scalopus aquaticus. The sequence continues at coordinate 7,967 of PVIJ01023498.1, read as the reverse complement.
AGGGGCTATAGCCTTTCACTCAGGTTTCGTCTGTAAAATGGGGCTGTTTATCATATAGAATTATCACAAGATAGTTATTTTAAGATTAGACTTGCATTTTAGAAGGGTTGCTCCTGTGGCATGCAGGATGGGTGGGGAGGCTGCTGGGGTGGGGCAAACTGAACACAGGAGCTACTAAGGCCTGTCAAGAGCTACTGTAGAACTAGTTAGTCTAGAAGAAAACCAAAGCTGAGAGCTATTGAAAGAGCACAGAGGAGAGCTATGTGCTAAGAACCTTAGAAAGACCTGGTCTGGGGATGGTGGGCTGCCTGGGGAGCAGGGAGCGTGCAAAGTAGGGCGTGGGGGACGAAAGGAGGGAGAAGGGTGAGGAGCAAGGGGAAGGCGTGTAGATTTCAGGTTCTCTGTCTCCAGTGGACAGTGCAGTTCCTAATCAAGCTTACGGATACAGGAGAAAATGTGGGTTTGGGGAGACTATTACATAATTTTGGACAAATTGAGTTTGAAGATTCTGCAGAATGCCAGCTGGAGAAAGCCGGAGGGAACTGGAAGTAGAGATCAGGGACTCCAGAGGGGAGGGCCTGGAGACTCAAATCCAAGCTGTCTACACACAGGAGAGAAAACCTGGCTCCTGCAGAGACAGAGCCAAGTTCCAGATGGTTGTGGAGCAGCGGGGACTCTGGAAGGTCCCTAAGAATCCCGTTTGTAAATCAGGTGGGAATTTTCCAAGACAGAGTTCACACAGAACTTAATCGTTTCTTAGAACTGCATGTGCTTCGTGCTCTTGATCCAGGCCCAGGATTCTGAGCTAGAAGGGACCATCCAGTCTCTTCTTTATTCAGCACCTTTTAGGGCCAGGTGCTGTGAATAAACAGGTGCAAAGAAGAGAAAGCTTCTTCTTGAGAGCAGAATGCCAACTAATAAATGCAGAAGGGATAATGGAATTAGAAATTCACAGCAGCACAGTGAAGCCAATGTCTTATCAGTGGGAAGCCCAGCCCAATCCAAATGCCCCAGGTTTAGAGGAGAGGGGTCTGGAGGTGCTAAATGGTTTACGAGGTGATAAAGGAGTGGCCCCATTGGGAATAGTAGAGCAAGTGTCTTTGGAGAACCCAGCTGAACGTTTTTCCACTCTGAAATTGGGATATATCAACAGCCTTTCATGCACATAGGGCCGATGGAAATCCCCATTTTACAGATGAGGGAAATGAGTCTCCAAAGATAAAGCCACCTGCCCTGGGTCGCACCAGGTTTGACATGTGACATGTGGCAGCAGCAGGTGTGAACCCCAGATGCCCTAGCTCCAACCTGGACCGCCTCAGCTGGCAGCCAGGGCCAGAGTTGCCTGTGGTCTGAGGCCCACTCAGGGGGGTTGGGGAAGAGAGGCTTACACTTCAGGTTCAAGTTGCTAGTTTTGCAGAGTGTAAAATTACTGCACAAGTCCCAGAGAATAAACAGAGTTAACACCCCATTAAATACAATGGACTTTCAACATGAGCACCAGACGTGCCTGGATTGAAACTAGCCATGCAGGAGCTGGCCCGTGAGTAAAATGTATCACAAGCACTGCCTTGCTGCTTCCAAAACAGAAAAAGAAGAGAAGAAAGCGCCTGAAGCGCCCGCAGGCTCTCTGCAGGCTTGGGGCTGAGGCTGCGGTAATGAAGTCTTTCTGGAAGGTAAGAAAGGGCTGTGTGCTGTGTGCTATTTTTAAACCTGCTGGAGCAGCACATGTATTCCTGCCCCACGTTCTTTCACCAGTAGAGGAGGGGCGGGGAGGGGGGGAATGCAGTCAGGAATTTAGATGCTATTTATTGTATTTCCTTTTATCAGTCAAATGATTTTCCTATTTCCCACATAGATAAAGATCTTCCGCTTCCAGCTCCAGCTTGTTGACCTTGTCAGGACTACTGTGCAGTCTGGAAATTGGTCCCAGAGAGAGCAGGCATTGTTGTGAGGAGCTGGGTTTTTCTTTTCTCAGCAGGGAGATCTTACCAAAAAAAAATTAAAAATCTTCCAAGAAAGAAAACCCGATTATGTTGTACATTTTGCAAAACTGCAAGGTTGTTCAAGCAATTGGCTCACCAGCATACCCAGCCCCATCTTTACCAACACACACACACACACACACACACACACACACACACACACACACGAGTACACACACCTACATATACACACAGACATACAGAGGGGCACACACAAACACACAGGGGCACACACACAGACACATCTGCACGTGCACACATATGCACACATGCACCTGCATACACATGCACGTGCACACACACCTGCACATACATATGCGTGCGCACATACACAGGGGCGCATGCACACAGTCGCACATGCCTGCATGCACATCGCACACACATACACAGGGTCGCACACTCACGCACACACTCCTGCAACAGCAAGCCCTGCCCTGGCCCCGGAGGCTGCTGAGCTGCTGTCTTGGCAGGCAGAGGGGCTGAGGGGGGCGGCAGCTCTGCCTCAGCTTGTAAGCTGAGCCTGTCGCCTGACTGTGCCAGCTCTAGAGGTCCCTTGAAGATGCCAGTCGGCCCGAGTGGAAACAATTGCAACTTCCCCTAGACCGGAAGCCTTGGAACCAGCAGGGCCGCTAGAGGGGCATTCCAAAGCGTCCAGGGTGTGGCCGTTGAGAGGCTAACAGCGGCCGGTCTCCTCTCAGGCCAGAGCTCCCAGCCACGCCTACAGTCGCCGGCCATGTTCTGACAGGAGAGAGAGGTTCTTCCCTACCTCCCCCTACGGGATCAGAGGATGCTGCGGAAGACGGGTTTTATTAACAAATCCTGTTCACAATCGTACAACCTAAAGACCGTAAAACCTAAAGAGAGGCAGACCCAGCGTTTGAACAGTGAGGAGCTGCAACCCCCTCCCCGCCAGCCGGGTCCGGGGTGGGTTTTGACAGTGGCCAGGCTTAGGGAGCCCAGGGGCTCTCCCACCGCGGGATGCTTCGCGGCTGGGGCAGCAGAGGGCGCTGGCTCCCCTGGCGGCCTGTGCGCTAGGCATCTCGCCCACACATCTGGAAATAGGCTCCGCTCCTCTTTTGAAATACTGGATGAAGATCTGTCTGTGTGAGATGCGCTGGCACCCGAGTGAACACGCATACACAGGAAGAATTCCACTCGCCTTAGCTCTGTTTCCCCCTCAGGAGCACTTGTGGAATGTGGGGAATTTGCCTTGCCAAGGCAGCCAGGACGCCTTGTGTCTCAGCTTGGTCTGGTCTGGGTGGAACGCTCCAGGACCACCTCTGGTCTGAAGCCTTTGCCCTCCCCTCCCACGTGGAGGGCGAAAAGAAAACAGAGAGCAAGACCTCCCAGAACTTTCCCCCAGGGGAGGAAAGCTGAAAATGTTTGGCCCTGCCCTTCTGGCCCTCCCAGGGGAGGCAAATGCCCCCATTGCCAGGTCCTTGAGAAGCAAGCTCTAAAGACTGAATCTTCCTAAATTCCAAGCGATTAGAACATTCACTGGGATATGCAAGCAAGAGGGTTGGGAGAGGAGAGTTGGCTGGAGCTGGAACCAGGGCAAGGGCCTGGTTGCTTTTGCAGACTTCCAAAAGCTGCATGCATTTAAATGTCCACATTTCCCCGCAGAAACCAGCAATCTGCACTTCTCTTGGCCAAACAACACATCAGTCTAATGTGGTGTGGGAGAAATATGTTACATTCTTTTATGAACAGAGTGTTAACACCACCTAGAATCAATATTTATATCCAAGAACACAATGATCTGGCTTGTAGTGTGCTGCCTGGCTCAGGTTGAGGAAAAGGATATTTGGAGGGAGTCTGAGGTTCCCCCTCCTACCCACAAATCCAGACCAGCCAGCATCTGGAGGGTTTCGCTTGGGAGACAGTGCTTGTTCCCTTCCTACCCCTGCCCCTCTGTCTCCTGGGGTTGCAAGAGGAAGCCAGCAGCCCTCAGTGTGCAGGGATTTGCAACGGCTGGAAGGCTGCAAGGCTGTGGGGGTGAGGGCTGTGATGGGGAAGGAAGGGCAGGCCTGCATCCTGGCACCACTTAGCACAAACCCCTGTGGGGGCTGGGAAACAAGGAGCAGCTGCGATGACTCTTTCCTGCTGATGATATTTTTTGGCCAAGCGATCACCCTCTCTGACGGGACTGTTGGGACAGAGGTGGAGGCCGAGTCCCCCTCCCTGTCTGTCCCCCCCAACACCCATGCTGCATATTCCTTTAGAGGCTCTGGGGAAACTCCTCAAGCTCCCTAGGCTGGTTTGTTCCTTAATGTTGTTTTTGTTTTATTGCCTTTAGAAGCTTCTGGACCTGGCCTACAGCCTGGAGTTGACGACTTGCTCCTTGCAGGTAAAATCCTTACCTAATTACAAAATAAAAACCCAACCAAGCTTTTTTCAGATGTCTTAAATTTTGCACACACCAGATTAGCTAGAAAATGTGAGCACCCCCTTCATCTCATGGAGTGAATTGGGGTCTCATCTAGCAAACAAGCAGGCCCACCCCACTGTGTTTTCAGCTTGGATGCTGAAGGTTGCCACTTTCAGTAATAGCGCTTGTCTCTCACTAAGAGCCTGGAGTGCATTTTGGTGTGACCTGCAGTAAAGTCTTTATTGCTCTAATAGGCACAGTCTTTAGCAGAGGTCCTTGGGCTTATGTCTAAGATTAAGACATGATTAATCTTGGCCCCATTTAGCTGTGGATGGGGTCTTCAGGTTACAGGCCTTTCTTTGAACAGTTACAGTGTATAATTTTCTGTAATCTATAACTTTTCTTCTACTTTGTTAGCATGTTTGGTTGCTACAATCCACTTGGTCTTCCTATTATTTTCATCCAGTTCTAAGAGACAATCAGTAAATATCTCAATCATGTTTGCTATGAAATCTGCCATGCTAAATAGATACTAGTCCAGGAGAAGCCACTAGGATGCTCAGCACCCTTTACAGACGCAAAGCTCCCCCTGCAGAAATGCCAGCCAAGAAACCCAGGTTAAATTAAATGCCCTGAATATCTTCTGTCTGATTTAAGCCAACAGAAAAGTGGCACCTGGGTCCAGATGCTGTTCTGGTGTCAAGAGCAGAACAGAAGGCTGGGCTAAGCTGGTAGGAAGGCCAAGGATCACAGAGTGAGATCTCCAGTCAAGAGGCAGTGTTTGGTGAGATCTGATTCTTTGCTTGCAGAGCAGTGGAGGGATCTGAGAGGAAAGGGTTAACACAAAGGTTTCCTTGGGTTCTTTTTCTAAATGTCACCCCAAGAAATACTGCTAATCCCTTTAAAGCCTGAGGCACATGGGCAGCTGCTCTCCCTCCCTCCTCTGGCCCATCACTCATGTTCGTTTACCACCCAAATGGCTTCCTTCCATCCTCTCATCCCCTTTCTTCTTCTCTGCTTAGTCCCAGCTTGCACCATCTTTCACCAGGACCACAGACTCAGCTACACTTACCTCCCTAAGTCTGTGCTTGTTCGCCACAATCACTCCTCACAGGACAGGCAGAAGTTTTGAAGACCCAAATTGGATTTTATCACTCCTCCTCTTGAAACCTTCATTGGTTCCCTCTTCACTTAATGTCCCAAAATCTTAGGGTGTTGACAAGGTCTCATGTGGTCTACCTCCTCTCTGCCCCTTGCCACTCTTGCCTTCTTTTTCTCTGCTCTGATCCCCAGATTTTTACTGGGTTCCTCTAAGCACCACTGAAAGCTGGCTTTGTGTTTTCCCCCTACTCTTTACCTTCGTCCTACTCATCCAAGTCATATCTTAAGTGTCATTTCCTTGGAGAGCGTCCCTGACCCCACCATCTAAAATAGGTCTTCATTCCCTGACAGCATGCTCAGGATTAAATACCACAGGCTTTCCCTGTATCTGATCCCAAACAGTAACATTATATCCACTTAACTTTGTTTATTCATGTTTCTCTTATTCCACAGTAAGAGCCATGAAAGCGAGACCATGTCTGTTTTGCACTATCCTCCAGCCTGTCACAGGGGGTAATGAGTTATTAGTAGATCAAAGAAATCAAACTACTGCAACAGGGACAGCTGTGTAAAGGATTTACATTGCCTTCCTGGGAAAGCTCCCCAGGCCAGTGTTACCCCAAATTCCTCCTTGGAGATTGTTTCTCCAATCTGCCACTTTGCTACCCCCACCCCCTTACAGTTTCTTCTTACCTTTTGTCCTTTTTTTTTTTTTTTAAGATTTATTTTTGCAAACAAGAGCTGGGGTGTAGGCCAGAGGTGTGTGTGGGGGTGGGAGGGTAAGAGGATTCACCAGAGACACAGTGGGGAGCTGAAGAGGCAGATTGACTGAAATACACTGCTGAGAGGAGCAGAGGGCGAGACAGGAGAGGTCTGCTGTGCCATGTGGGTTAGCTCTCTGGCCGGGATTGAATTTGTGTGGCAGAGCTTCCTAGTGCTGAGACTTAACCCCTTGTGCCACCAGGGAAGCCCTTGTCCTGACTATTTTAACATCTCCTAAATAATCTAGCTTATTCACAGTCTTGAATTCAGAAGTCTGGTGAGGACTCAGGATGACAAACATGGACAGGAAAAATGATGACATCTGGAGTTTCATAAACCTTTCATTGAATTATCGCACTTCCTTTGATTATAAATGTTGGTAACAAATCCTAGTAGCATTGGCAGGATCTGTGACTTTGCGACCAATAGAATCACAACTATTTTCATATGACAGTGGTTGCAGATGTTGAAGTATTGTTTATGAACCCTGTCACTTTAAAATTACGGTAGTTAGCAGAGTTGCTGCAAGCCCATTACTTAATCCTTCCCTGAGAGGCACAAATTTTCCCCTCTAATTCATTTAACATATTTTGAAAGCTATATTTCAATGTAGTTGATTTCCTTGGTAATCTTACGTATTTTATTTTCTACATATAAAAACATTCTCAGAAGGGGCCATCGGCGTCACCTGATTTCCAAACGGTTAAGAACCTTTGGTCTAGTTTTCCTTCATCTCATGCCACTGCCTTGCAAAAATGTCCTCGATGCCTCCCTTGGGCTGCAAAATAAAAGCTAATCCCCCAGCATGACATTCAAGGCCCATTTATAATCCATTTTCAAAACATCTCTATTTTTTATTAGTACCCAGGATACAACCTGTGTTCCGGTCATACTGAATTACCTGAGTACATCAGAAATGCGCTCCTAGCACCAGGCTTATTTCCAGCTTCTCATAAAAGAATTATCCTTTTTCTAAGGTTGAAAAAAGAAATATTATCCTGGATAGCTCCCTTGACCTCCCCCAAGCACAACCACTGAAACTTTCCTTGGTATTTTCTAGAAGTCTTTGCTTCCAGGCGTTGGATAATGTATTGGATCCTATTGTAGTCAGCTTTTGTGTCTATGTGATATTGTTTCTTGAGGAGAGGGACAACCTTCACATTATACCCAAAACACATACAATGTATTTGGACAATGCCTGAATGAATGAATTGAATAAAAAAATATTCGTTCTTCTGTGGGATGAGTAAAATCCATAATGACCACATTTAGCTTGTCCTTAAAAAAAAAAAACTTCTTTTGATAAATAGTATGTCCACTTAAAAAAAATCCATCAGCCCCCAGGAAAATACAAGGTTATCATCTTACATGCCAGTGCCTGGACCCAGCTGCCTTTCATTTCTCTCCTTGAAGACAGCAGAAGCAGCAGAGCAGGAGCCCACCTGCTGAGTCCAGAAACCTTTTGGCTGCATCGGTGTTGTCTTCTCACATTTCCCTTCTTTTTTTTTTTTTTTTTTTTTTAAAGATTTATTTATTTATGCATACAAGCTGGGGGACAGTCCAGAGGCGTGGGGCGGCGAGACGGTTCACCAGAGACAGAGTGGGGAGCAGAACAGGCAGATAGACGGAAATACACTGCTGAGGGGAGCAGCGGGCAAGGCAGGAGAGGTCTGCCGTGCCATGTGGGAATCTCCCCGGCCGGGCGTCGAACCCGCATCACCGCTGCCGACAGCTCCACAGCGCAGCGCCCAACC
>PVIJ01023497.1:0-14155 GCA_004024925.1 Scalopus aquaticus | reverse complement strand
AGAAGCTTTTTATTTTGATGTAATCCCATCTGTTTATCTTGTCTTTCACTTCCTTCGCTTTGAGGGATGAGTCTTTCAAGATTTTGCTGAGATGTATGTCGTGTAGAGTTTTGCCTATATTTTCTTCTATACATTTTATGGTTTCAGGTCTTACATCCAGGTCCTTTATTCATTTTGAGTTGACTTTTGTGCAGGGTGTGAGGTAGTAGTCTAGCTTCATTTTTTTGCATGTGGCTGTCCAGTTTTCCCAGCACCATTTATTGAATAGACTGTCCTTGTTCCACTGCATTTTCTTTGCTCCTTTGTCAAAGATTAGTTGTTCATAGATATGTAGCTTTAATTCCACTACCAGGAATTTTTTTTTAAGATTTATTTATTTATACATATGAGCTGGGGTACAGGCCAGAGGCGTGGGGGTGGCGAGAAGGCTCACCAGAGACAGAGTGGGGAGCAGAACAGGCAGATCAGAAATACACTGCTGAGGGGAGCAGCGGGTGAGGCAGGAGAGTCTGCCGGACTATGTGGGATTCTCCCTGGCTGGGTCTTGAACTCGCATCGCGTGCTGCTGACAGCTCCACAGTGGAGCGGTCAACTGCTGCGCCACCAGGGAGGCCCCCTACCAGGAATTATATAGAAGATATCATTACAGATGCTGCAAGCATCTGAAGGATAATAAGGAAATGCTATGAACAACTCCACACACTTAAATTTGACAACTTAGATGAAATGGACCAGTTCCTCAAAAGTACAAGTAACTACTCTTCACCCAATATAAATTAGATAATTTCTATACTCCAATGGCTATTAAGGACATTAAAAAATTTAAATTGTATTTAGAAATCTCCCTCACACAAACCTCTGAATTCAGGTGCTTTCACTGGAGAATTATTCAAACTTTTAAAGAGAAATCAACACAAATTCTACATAAATTCTTCTTGAACATAGAAAGGGGGGGAATACTTATCAAGTCATGTATGAAGCAAATATTGTTATTACCTTGTACCAAAACAGACAAAAGTAGTGCAAAAACAACAACAACAAAAAAACAAACATCTAGCAATACCAGTTATGAATATAGATGCATAAATCTATAACAAAATATTTTACAATAAAATATTACAGTTAACATACTTTATAATCAAGGACTCAATGATTTCCCTCTAAGATTAGGAACAAGACAAGTATGACTTCTTTAACTCTTCTTATTCAACCTAATGTTGAAAGTTCTAGCCAGTGCAATAAGGCAAGCTATGAAAAGCATATAGAACAGAAAGAAAGAAAACTGTTTCTATTTGCAGATGACATGTCTACGTAGAAAATTGCACAAAATACTCTGAGAAGTAGGTGAGCTAATACAGGATGCACTATAAACATAGAAAGCTCAAACGTATTTTTATATGTCAGCAATAACACTGAAATGAAAAACGCAATGCATTAGCATTTTTGATAAATTAGTAAAAGAAATTCTTAGGTATAAATTTAACAAAACATGTATAAGACTTGTGTGTTGAAAACTACAAAGCACTAGTAAAAGAAATCAAAGTTCTAAAAAAAGTGGAAAGACATACCATGTTCATGTATTGAAAGACTCAACATAGCAAAGATGATAATTCTCCCCAAACTGATATACAGGTTTTCTATCAAAATCTCAGCATGGCTTTTTGTAATCATAGATAAAATTCTGCTAAAAATTATGTGGAAAGGAATTTAAATAGCTAAAAAGTTTGAAAAAAATCCATCTACCTGATTCAAAGATTTATTATGTAACGACAGTAATCAAGACTGTATGATATTGGGAGAGGGATAGACACCTAGATAAATGAAACAAATACAGAAACCAGAAATAAGTCCACACACATTCTCAACTGATTTTTGACAAGGTGCAAAACATTTAATGGTGGGGGGATAACCTTTACACAAATGTCACTGGACATCCACAGACAAATAAGTAATACTTAACCGATCTCACACTTACATAAAATTAATTCAAAATGAATTATGAGTTGTAAATGTAAAGTATAAAGCTATAAAATTTTTAGAAAGAAACAGGAGAAAGATTTCAGGATCAATGATTTCTTAAACCTGACATCAAAACACAATTCATAAAACGAAAAAAATTAATAAATTGGATTTCATCAAAATTATAAATTTGCTCTGCAAAGACCACATTTCATCCTCAAAGTTACAAGCTACAGTGAGTAATATAGGCAAATCATACTTCTGACAAAGCTTCTAAAATATATAAAGAACTCTAAATTCAACATAAAAATAATTCAATCAGAACATGGAACAAAGACATAAAGAGACATTTCACTGAAAACGATGCATAGAGGGCATATAAGCACATGAAAAGATGTTCTAAGTCATTAGAGAAAGGCAAATTACACCACAGTGAGATTTTACAATACATCTATCAGAAAGGCTAAGGTTAAAAAATGACAACACCAAGTGCTGATAAGGAGTCAGAGAAACTGGGCATTCAAACATTGCTGGTAGGATTATGACATGGGACAACTAATTTTGAATACTGTTCGTAATTTCCCCCAGGGCAGAAGTGAATTAGGGATAAGAGAGTACTCCCCTCCACCCCCATGCCTCAACATTTCTAATAGAGGGAACTATTGGTAAAACTTCCTCCTTTTCCCAGATGTACCTTCTCACTTGATCTGAGACCAAAAGACAGTTACTGTGATAGATGCTGCTGTCTGAAAGGCAGTTTTCTAGAGTGTACATGGGGGGAATTAAAGCTAGAATGGGAGTTGAGCTGATTACTGGACTTGTAGATAATCTTGGTGGGAAGGGATATAGTTAAGGGGTCACAGGTTTGGGGGAAGTAGTACTCAACATTGGGGAGAAACTGGGCTCTGAACTGAGATATCTGGGTTTGAAGCCACTTTCAACTACTTACTAGGTGTGTGACCTTCACCTCTGCCACTTAACCTCTATGAGTCTTTAATCTTTTGGAGGGAAAAAAGGTATCTATTCAATCTGCCTTCTCAGGTTATGGTGCAAATTAAATGATCTGTATATAACATGTTTACATATTCAGTAGTCACTCAATAAGTGCTTGTTAAATTCTTCAGTGAGGCAGACAAGAAAGCTTTATCATTCAGGCGCTGATCAGAGAGCGAACAGGAAGTCTGGGGGGAGGGCAGTCCCAGGAGGGGTTGGGACATCCGCCCAGGGAGTAGTCAGAGACCCAGCCTCTTCCGTCTCTGTGCTCAACACAGGCTGACCCTGGGGTGGCTCACCCTCTGCAATAGATGCCACAGGAGTAAAAGTATCAGCTCAGGAGAAACTCACCCACACCAGCCCCTGCCTACCTGGGGCCCATGGCAATACCCTTGAACGCCACGGGCTGCTTAGAGATAATGAGACTGAGATAATGAGGCTTAGAGATAATGAGACTGAGCTCTGAATCCCAAGATTTGGCCAGCTTCCCCTGGGACACAAGGGGTAGAGGGTTACCTGGGTAAAATTGGATTCTGTAAGACAGGAGGCAGGTGGGTGCTGAGTGGCTGCCCAAACATTTAACCAACTGCCACTGTAAGCAACTTTCATTTGCCTCCTGAAATTCAGTTTTCTCATTTGCAAAACAAAGAGTGAATCCTCTTACAATCTCATGGGGGGTTTGTAATGATTTCCTGGGATCGCAGATAAAGCTCTTTGCCCTGGACCTAGATTGTAGAAGGTGGTGAAAATACAAATACACACTTTGATTTAGAACACCGAGTTACAGCTCCCAGAGATCTTACATGTCTTCATTTTCCACCTGGGGAAACTGAGGCTCTGAGAAATTGTCAGTGGCATGAACTGCACAGCCAGCTGAATGCTCCAGACTCTGGGATCTATCGCCTCCACCCACTCCTCCTTCCAAGAGCCCCAGGAGGAAGCAAGACGCCACCAAACGGAAGGAGAGGCTGTGAAAAGAGGCAGGGGAGTCTCTGACAGGATCCCTAGGAGGGTCCAGTGGCGGGGGGGGCACCCATGGCCCTGGCATAAGCCCCACAAGTCCCAGGCTGCCCAGACCTGCTTACTCAGATGGGCTTCCCACGGCTTCCAGAGCCTGCCCGGGGAAGAAACCTCCGCATAAGCATCTCGCTGCTGCCTTTTTGCTCTGCTCAGGAAGTGGCCCTTGGGAGCAAACTCCAATAAACCACCTTCGGAAAGTGTGTGCTGGTGATGGCGAGAGGACACGCTGACGCTGCTTCCTCCTGCGGGAGAGGAAGCTGAACTTGCTGATTAAGGCCCCCTTCCGAGGGCCCTGCCCCTTCCAGGGACTTGGCCCTTCCTGTCTCTGCAGCTCTCCTCACCATGCTCCTAGTCTGCCTTGCATTCGCCAGCTGCAAACACGGAGTGTGGGGGCAGGAGGCAGAACTCAGAACGCGGGTCTCATGGGTCAGATCTTAGTTCTGCCACTTTCCAGCTGTGGGACCTTAGGCAAGTTACTTAACCTCCCTGGTCCTCAGATGCCTGATCTCTAATGAGAACAGTAATTCTACGTGTTCCAGATGTTGCTGAGGATTCAATCATGTCCCCCTCCCATTCATCTCTGTAAATCCTACTGTGATGGAATTTGGAGATGGGGCCTTTGGGAGATAATTCGAGTTAGATGAGGTCAGGATAATGAGACAATGGGTTGAGGCCCAGGAGGAAATTAGTACCCTCAGAATACGCCCCCCTCAGCTCCCCTCCCCCCGCGTGAGACTCTGGCAGTGTGGAAGCCAAGAGTGTTGGCAGATCCTGAGCTGCCAGCACCTGGCCTCTGGCTTGCAGCCTCCAGTCCTGGGGGTAAATTCAGTTCTGTTCTTTGCTCGCCCGGCCTGTGGGCCTTTGGGGGCCCGAGAGGCACAAGATAAGTATATGCATGAGTTGATCTATGTGGTAGCTGACATTCAGTAAGTGCTCATTAAATGGTAGGTTTTTTCTTCTTTTTTATGACAGGGAAGTTCCAGATTTGGCCTCACAATTCATGTATGTGTGAGCGAGAAAAAAGGTCTACGGTCAACCCAGCAGGCGTTGCAAAATGCCTCCTGTGGGCCGAGCACCGTCTGCTGTCTCGTCACGGCAGGGGAGTCTGACCTCGTGCGGCTTCTAGTCATGCTGGGGGAGATAGACACAGGCATTCAAGCAAGCTCCGGAGCCCCCCATTCAGCCCCTCGCCCTCCTAGATTCCTGAATGTGCAGTTTACACTCAAGGCCTTGTGCAAACACATCAAGAGGGTGAAGAGCTTCTTGTCTCCTGGGGGAGTAAGCGGGGCAGTCCTCACGTCCAAGTGCAAACTCCCAGCTCATGTGCCCAATTGATGGGCAAGACGTTGGACCCAAGAGGGCAGAGGCCTGGCTTCCAGCCCCTGGAGCCGAGAAGCGAGTGCTCTTATTCCAGGCAGACTGTGAGCTTGGACAAGTTACTCAGCCTCTCTGAGCCTCAGTTTTCTTAGCAACCAAAGGGGCCTTGCCGTAGCCGTGAGAGGCTGTGTGGGCCGCAGTCAGGGCTCAGCAGCGCCTCGCCCCGTCTCACCTTGGGTGAAGTCAGAGCCGGCTTGTCTCAGGCTCGGGAGGGCCTGCTCCCCCAAGGCCCCTGCTCTCTGGGTCCCCTTCCTGCCAGGCGTGGCGCTGACCCTGCTCTCTCTGCTCCTGCAGCTCCCCCCGCTCCTGCGCAGGCTCCTGGCTGGGGCTCCTCATCTTTTAAGCCCTCGGGTCCCGCTGGCTCCCTGGAGGGGATCATCCGCCAAGGGAGAGCAAGCGTGTGAAGGCCGGTCTGGGCGCCCGTCCGTCGCTGGCGGCTCCTACGTTTAGCAAAGCGGCTTCATTAGAAGCCGGAAATAAGGGAGTGGGGGCTGCGGCAGACTGGCGACCAGGAGGGGCGGTGTGGAGGCCAGCTGGGCCCTGTCCCGTCCAGCCCTGGCTCTGGGTGGTCATCGCCACGGCATCGCCGCTCATCACGGGCTCCTAGAAGGGCACGCCCCCTCCCGTGAGCCCTCAGCCCTCAAACAACAGCTCAGCGTTTCTGCTGTCTGCTCAGGCCAGGGGTCGGTCGCTGACTCAGCTCGAGCAACTTTAGGGGGCTGCCATTCACCCCACAGGCACAGGCAGCCCACGAGCCCCCTCTGCAGGATTTGGGATTAGGGGATCCCCCTCAGTCAGCAGCCTGGCCAGGCCACGATTTGCGCCAGTGCCTTTCCCTTCTGAGCCTGTTTCGGAATCTGCAGGCTTAGGTGGATCATGCGTGTCCTAAGAGGGGTGCTTGAATTGGGAGGTCAAATCCCCTGTTAAGTCCCTGCCCCCTACATGTCACCCTGTCGGGGAAAGCAGGGTGTCTGACGTCACAGCACTAATGTGCTAAAGTGAAGGAAATCGCTATTAGGGAAACGTCAGAGACATGAGCGGCTCTTCAGAAGTGTCTGACTCTCCCCATCATCCTGTTCGGGGGGCGGCCCCGGCCAGAGGCTAGTGCTTGCGGCCAGCTGGGTGTGGAAGGGGAGGGAAGCTTCGTTCCTCCCCTGACTTTCTGAACAGGGGCTCTGAGAATGAGGGGTGCAGGTTGTTTTTTTTTTAATTTTTTTAAGGTTTATTTATTTAAGCTGGGGTACAGGCCAGAGGCATGGGGCGGTGAGAAGGTTCACCAGAGACAGAGTGGGGAGCAGAACAGGCAGATCAGAAATACACTGCTGAGGGGAGCAGCGGGCGAGGCAGGAGAGGTCTGCCGCACCACGTGGGATTCTCCCCGGCCGGGCGTCGAACTCATGTCACCGCTGCCGACAGCTCACAGCGCAGTGCCCAACCACTGCGCCACCAGGGAGGCCCCGCAGGTTGGTTTTTAAGAGATGAAGCATAGGTGGGCAGCTCCCACTTGAGCCCCTCCCCCTGCTCCCCTGACTGTCGGCATCTTGCTGCTTCCAGCAGCACCCCAGTTTCAGGTGAACCCCTACCTCTCTCCCCCAAGTCTCTGCTCCCTGGGTGGTGCATCGCAACCTGCATCTTGGAGGCCTCTGGCCACAGGAGGAAGTGGAAGGGAAGAGGAGGTGAGGGGTGAGATCAGAGCTGAGATCCTGTTCCTCTCCCATCCCTTTCCCTCACTCCCCAAGTAAACAAACCCCCTTTGTCTCTTTCTGCATTTCTGTGTTTGGGTCTGGCCAGTGTCCTGAAGCACACAGGGGGGACCCACAAACGGTTGTTCCCTTGTCCCCAGACTGCCTGGAACACCATCAGACAGTGGGCGTGTAAGACAGGCCGGGCAAGGGGCAGGCCCTGGGGGACACCAGAGGAGCTGAAGTGGAAAGTCCTGAGAATCTGATTCAGGGCCCACTTCACGAAGGAGGGGGAGGAGGGAGTGTTGGGCAGGAGGTCTAGGGCCGCTAGAAAGTTCTGAGGAAGTTTCAGCCAGGTCAGCCAGAGTCCTCAAGCCAAAGTCTCAGCCCAGGAGTCTCCTAAGGTGGGAAGAGCTGTGCAGCACCCCCACTGAGCTGCCCTGGGCTGGGGCAGGGAAACACAGCCTGGGAACAAATGAAGGGGTGAATTCAGAGGCAGAGGGCCCCACCGGTCACACCGGCAGGGGACCCGCTGCACTTACTCTGGCTGCCAGAGGCATTAGTTTGATTCTTAGGTTTTATAGATTGTGGATATCATCTGTGGTAAGTATTGGCAATATACACCCTCCCCGCATTACTGCACGTGTTATGACCTTGTGAAAAAGAGGGGGAAAGATTGTTATAAAGTAGGAAGTTGTAAATATTTAGATATAAAAATCCAACTTTTTTCTAAATAGTTTGGGGGTGTTACTCCTCCTCCTCCCCTCTGCCTCCTGTTCCTCCTCCTCCCCTCCCCTTCCTCCCCTCCTCCTGTTCCTTCTTCCCCTCCTCCTCCTCCTCCTCCGCCTCCTCCAAGTCTGAACCCCATCTTCTCCATCTCACTGCTCTCTACCTCTGCTTCCGGCCGCCCTCACCATTCACCATCCACGAGGGGCCTGGTGACACGCCAGGCCAGGACACCAGGCAGCCACCTGCTCTTGGGATGGCGCCACCTGTGCTGGCCTCCCCAGGCGCCAGAACCTGCCCCACACACAGGTGGCATAAAGCCCAGAGGCTGAAGGCACAAGCCAGCAGGGTGTGTCCCTCGGGGGTGGGGGACGCAGAGGCCAGTCTGCCCCAGGCTTCCTCTCAGTGTGGCGGCCGTCCCTACATTCCTTGGCTTGCAGGCCCATCACTCCAGGGTCCGCCTCACGCTCGTCTCCCATGGCCAGCCTTTCCGCTGCTTATAAGGACGTCCATCCTGACCAGTCTGCCTTCATCTTAGCTTGGTCCACCCACAAAGGCCCTGCTTCCAAGTAAGGTCACATTCGGGGGTTCTAGGATCTGGCACCTGAATGCATCTTTTGGGGGAACATAATGAAAGCCCTGAAGCATCTCTTGAAGTAACATTGCATCATACATGATGGAAGAGTCAGGCGAGCCTCGTTCACAACCCAGCACGTACCTGAGGGGCTGGGAGGGGTTCTACCGTGGCAAACGTGCCCTCTTTCGCCTGCGAGCCCAGCATTCCTGTCCTGACACTGTAGCTGCCACGGTAACACGCGCTTAGGTACTAGCCAATCACGAGGTTTTCCAAATCTAGCAGTGGGCTTGTTTGGGTGTGAAACAGCACAGCGAGTCCTGGATTCTAGAACGGACGGCCTCAGGGAAGCCTCGGGAACCAGAGCTGCAGCTTGCTGCCCAGGAGATGTCCTATTTGTACGCCAGGTTATCTCAGCGGGCTGCTTGAAATAAAAAAGGGCGCATGTTTGATTTATTTTATAGTTTTATAAATAAAAAGGGGTCATTTTGGCTTACATGTTAGTGCTGACCTGATGTTCAAAAGCATTTTCAAACGGTATAAGATAAAGGTCAGACACCTCGTACCTCTAACTTCTGGCAAACAGGGCTGGAGAATTTGTCATTGCCGCGTGGCATGACTGGTCCTTGATGCTCAAGCCCCACACCCCCAGCGCCGAGTCAGGGCCCCTTAGCCTCACCCCATCCTGTCACGGCAAGACCCCACCTGCGGTCTGACTTTTCTGGACCGGTGGCAGCCTGCGCTTTGCCCTCCCGCCTGTCCGCTGGGCCTGCACCCTCCCCGCATGCTCGCTCCCCCACTCCCTGCCCTCCACTCCCTGCCCACTCCGGACCGAGTGTTGGTGTTTCCCCAAATTCATGAGTTGAGACCTTAATCCCACAGCACGGGGAAGTGAGGCATTTGGGGAGACTTAGTTCACGAGGGCTGAGCCCTCATGTGAGAACTGAGAGAAAGAACCCAGGACAGGACGGGATTCAAGGAAAAATTTGGCAGAAATATTGCCACTCAGTCTTCCTGTGTCCCGGGGCTGGTCAACGAGAGCTTAAAACCCAGACTTTCCGCCCGGACACCTGCTACTGTAAACACCCCTCCCACCCCCCGTGCGTTGGTTTTCCAGTAATTTCCCCCAGTTGGACATTCCTGGGCTGTCTTTCCATGCTTGCTCAAGCTGGCTGGTACGGGGAAAGGGGTAGGTTCAAAAAGCCCACAAGAAAAAGGGAATCACAGACCTTGAGACCAGACTGGCTCAACCTGGCGCTCGGGCACACCTGAGGGGCTCGCCTGGGGGGCTGGAGGCCTCCGCGCCCTCGCAGCTGGCAGGCGCCGCCGTCAGCAAGTGGCAGGCTTCAGCCAAGCCCCCTCTCTTTGCTTTCTCAGCCAAGAAAGTTCCACTTTGTTCTCCAGCCTCACTCCTAAGGCCTCTGTGGCCCTCAGCCCCAGCACCTCGGGGAGTCTCGAGCCCAGAAAGGTCACCCCGAGTTCTCCTTCCTTGCTCTTTTGCTAACCAACTTAGGCAGCTGCCTTGTCTGCTGCCACCCATGTCTGCGGAGACCTCATTTCAGCCTCAAGAGCCTGCCTGGGACCCGTTGCCCATCCCTCCAATCCCCGGGTGGAGCAGCGGACGGCAGCTGGTGGCCGCTCGCTGATTGGCTGGTGCTGGGGGGGTTTGGGCTGAGGTGAGGGGATCAGCGCCCCGAAAGGCCAAGGCTTGTGCACCATGCGGGTGAGGGCGCAGTGGGCAGTCAGCGGTCTGCAATCCCGAGGCGGTCCTCGCAGAGCCCGGCCGTGCGGCCACGCGGGCATCCTGGCCTCCGGCTTCTGGCCTCCGGGTCGCGGGAAGTGCCCGCGTGCTGTGCCTGAGCCCCAGGCTTGGCGCGCGGTCAGAGTGGCCCGGACGGACTCAGATAGCACCTCGCCCGTCTTTCAAAGACCAAGCACCGACACCGCTTAGGGAAAGCTGTTCCGCCCGAGGTCAACAGCAAGGGGTCACGCAGCATCCTGCCAAGGGTGGCTGAGCCCAGGTGTGCAGCAGCAGGGGGCGGGGCAGTGGCCAGCACAGAGGTCGCCCCGCCCCCGATGAGGGGCTGGACCTGCAGCGAGACTGGTGACCGGCTCCCCTAGCCCCTGAAGTGTCCCCTCACCCTCCGCGGCGGGAAAGAGGCAGCAAGAAGAGCCTGGATGTGAGCGGACCCTTGTGAAGTTCATTTACTGCAGAGGGTCCTGAAACCTGCCTCCAGTGAATGCCACACGACCGTCACCCCGCCGTGCTTCCTCCGCTTTGGGATCGCGTCTTTCCAAATGTGGAGAATGTGGAGGGGCCTCGAGTGAGGCTGCCGCTGACAACGGGTTTTAAAAAGGACGCCCCTTCCGCGAGCCCAGTGCCTGTGTGCCAGGGCCTGTTACCTGGTTTGAGTAATCTGACTTGACAGCGCCACAGAGAGGTGGAGTTTATCTTAAATTGAATCCCTAATTGTCACTTGCAATATCTTCAAGAAGTTTACATTCTGGGGCAGCCTTCAAGCAAAGTTGGTAAAGGCAGAGAAAACAGTTGGAGCTGCAGGAGGATTTACTAAAAGGAAGTGAATATTAGAAAAGAGGGGGATCCCACCCCTCTCCCTCATTGTCTGGAAAAACATCAACCAAGAGTTTACTGGACCCGGACAAGGAGAACGCAAATCCACCACCTTGGTGGCTGCTATGTGTGGGTGTGTGCGTGCATGTGTGTGTGCGTGTGTGTGCGTGCATAGATTTTGAATTTATTTTCTGCCCCCCAGTTTTATTAACGTGTAAATGACACACAAGAACCCTGCACGTGTTCAGTGAAATGTCTGATGAGTTTGGGCCCCACTAGGTGCATGCACTGAGGATGTCACCGTAATCGAGGTTATAAACATATCCCTTACCGCCCAAAGCTTTCTGTGCCCCCATCATTCATTCATTCATTCATTCATTTGTAAGGACACTTAACTTGAGATCTACTCTCCTAGCACATCTTTAGGCACACAATGTGTGTTGCTAAGTAGAGGCGCAATGCCATATCAGGGCTGCAGCCCAGCAGGTCTCCAGAACAAGCTCAACTGCAGCTTTACGCCCCTTCCACAGTCTGACCTGGATCCCCACCTTTTCCTCCCCTCTCCCCTGGTGACCAAGCCCTGTTTCTGCTTCTGTAAGTGACTATTTTAGATACTTCATATGAGTGGACTCTTCCAGCATGTCCTTCTGTGACTGGCTTACCTCACTCAGTGCCCTATCTCTCACCCCCACTCTGTAAAGGTGGTGTTGTTTTCTTCTCTACTAAGGTCAAATAGTATCCGTGTGTGTGTGTGTGTGTGTGTGTGTGTGTGTGTGTGTGTGTATATCTGCGTACGATATATTTTCTTTTCCATTCATTTTGTCAATGACACTCGGCTGGTCTGTATACCTTGGCTGCTGTGAATAGCATGTCAATGAATGGCTGATGTCTCTTTAAGATCCCAATTTCTATTCTTTCGGATTTGGAACCAGGAATGGGATGGCTTTATTGTACTATAGTTCCACTTTTAATTTTTTAAGGCACTTCCATACTGTTCTTGTATGGTTTTCCGCCATTTTGCTCTTCAACCAACAGCGTACAAGGATTCCGGTTTCATGACGCTGCCACCAACGCATGTCCTGACAGGTGCGGCTTCCTGGGGCTTTGATTTGCATTCTCCAGATGACTAACGATGTTGAGCAGGTTCTCATATACCTGTTGGTCATTTGTATGCCTTCTGTTTTTTTAAGGAATATCTGCAAACAGCTAAGTTTTTGTCTTGTTGTGAGACACAGAAGAATGATGGGGACATTTTGGAGACACGTGTGGAGTGATGGAATTAGCTAGTGGCAAAAGAAGTTAACTGCTCCTTTAGAACAGATTAGCAAGGGCTAAGGCTGGGAGTTGGTGTGATTGATCCAGGCTAATGAAAGAGAGTGGCTTAGGAGTCATGCTCTGACTTCAGAGAGCAGTATGGGACCTTCCAGCAACAGAAATTAAATCACAGAAAAAACAAAATATTGAGTTTGTCCAAGTAGGAAATTCAGCCTGAGCACCAGGGTTCCCCTACACGTCCCAGGTTACGCTGCCATTCTCAGACCCTAGGAAGGCAGCTGACAAGCAGGGGGGAAGAAGGGAAGATGGCCCCAGGCTCTCTCCGGAGCTCTGTGCTTCCTTGCTCATCCCTCTGAGGGTGGAGGGAAAGTGTCTCCTTTAACCACAACCCAACAGCACACGGGGCTTTCATCTGGTTGGACCAACGTATGTCTCAAGCTCGGCCCTGCGTCGGTCACACGAGGGGTGAGGGTGGATTACGCTGGTGAGCTTGGGCCCTGGCTGTGGGTCCACCTGGAGCTGGAGCTGCCTCCCTGCACTCTGTGCCGAGGAAGGGTGGCCAGTTAAACACACACTGGGTGCAGGCGCCAGCAGGAGGTGGTGTGGCTGGTAGGGGGTCCCAGCCCCTAGGGGCTCATCACCGCGGGCCACGCGCACTGCTACTGAGGAGGCGAGCTCGTTTGTGGCTGCTGAGGCAATCTGCCACAGCCTTTCGGTGAGCAGCCACACAAATGTATTCTCTTACGGTTCAGAAGGTCACATGTGCAAAATCAATTTCGCTGGGCTGAAGCCAAGGTAGGGGCAGGGCAGCCCTCCCTCTGGACGCAATCGGGGAAAATTCATTTCCTCGTCTTTTCCTGGAGCTTCGTTCCTTGGCTCACGGCCCATTTTTCTATCTTCAAAACCAGCAGCATAACATCTATTAGCCCTCTGCTTCTGCTGGCACATCGCCTCCTCCCAGCCCCAAACTCTCTTTCTCTCTAATTATCCTTCCATCTAGTCATCTATCTATCTATCTATCTATCTATCTATCTATCTATCTATCTATCATCTGTCTATGCATCTGTCACCCATTTATCTCCTATCTATAACCTATGTATGTCATCTAAATATCTATGGATCCATCCATCCATCCACCCATCCCGTCCATCCATCCATCAACCCATTCCATCCTGTCTGTTTATCTATCTATCTATCTATCTATCCATCATCTCTTTATACATCTGTCACCTACTTTTCTCCTATCTATAACCTATCTATGTATATCATCTAAATATCTATGTATCTATCCATCCACCCACCCATCCTATCTATCTATCTATCTATCTATCTATCTATCTATCTATCTATCTATCATCTGTCTATGCATTTGTCACCCATTTATTGCCTATCTATAACCTATGTATGTCTTCTAAATATCTATGGATCCATCCATCCATCCATCCATCCACCCATCCCATCCCAGTCTATCTATCTATCTATCTATCTATCTATCTATCTATCTATCTATCTATCTTTTTCACCTGACTCTATTGCCTACCTCACCTCTTATTAAGGAAGCTTGTGATGCCATCGGCTCCACCCCGGGACCCAGGGTAGTCTCCCCATCTCAAGGTCCTTAACTTAACCACACCTGCAAAGTTTCTTTTGCCATATAAACTAACACAGGTTTCAGGACTTAGGACCTGGGTATCTTGGGGGACCATTACTCAGCCAACCACACGTGGCCCTCCTGCTGTCCTAGCAGAGCAAGTGCCCCAGGCCCTCACCCCCATCTGTGTTGTGACGACTCCCCATCTCATCATGGGGCCCTGCATGTGTCTGCAGATCTGCTCCTGATGGCCTTGACCCTGGGGCGCTCTGTTTGTTTCCTGAAAGTAGTGTCAGGGCTGGCTCTGCGCAGGTTCTCAGAGAATGAAGGGATAAACCTCTTCATGGGAGCAAATGAAGTTGAAGGCATAAGACCTGAGGGACCTA
>PVIJ01023496.1:0-13000 GCA_004024925.1 Scalopus aquaticus | reverse complement strand
TATGTTGATGATTGTTATATCCTCCTGTTTTATTGTTCCCTTTATCAGGATGAAGTGGCCAGCTTTGTCTTTTTTTACCTTCTTAAGTTTGAAGTCTATTTTATCTGATATAAGTATAGCTGTTCCTGCCTTCTTTCTTGGTCCATTTGCTTGTAGGATTGTTTTCCATCCTTTAACTATTAATCTCTGTTTATCTTTTCAATTAAATGTGTTTCTTGTAGACAGCAGAAGGTTGGGTTCTGTTTTTTGATCCATCTTGTTATGATGTGTCTTTTAATTGGGAAAAAGAATCTTAAAAGCCAGAAGTGAGAAACATGTATGTTACCTAATTTGAGCTGGAAAATCACATAAAAGTAAATCTTTCATCTAAACCTTACAATCACTGAGTTAGTGCTTTTTTGCCTATTTATCCCAGATTGGAGGATAAGCAATGTTTGAGGCTTTCTGAGCTCAGAGGTTTATCACACAGGAACAGAATCATAAAAGTCAGAAGTGAGACAACTGTATATGTTACTTATTTTGAACTGGAAAATCACATATTGGTAAATTTCTCATGTAAACTTTGAAATCACAGAGTTAATGGTTTTTTATCCAACTCATCCATCATTGGACGAAAAGCACTGCTTGAAGGTTTCTGAGCACTGAAGGATTTACACACAGGAACAGAATCTTAAAAGACAGAAGTCATACAGCTGTATATGTTACTTAGATTGAGCTGAAAAATCACATAAAGGAAAATCGTTTACCTAAACCATGAAATTTGAGTTAGTGTTTTTTTCCCTACTCATTCGACATTGCGGGGGAAACATGGTTTGAAGCTTTTCAAGCACTAGAGATGTTTCACACAGAAACAGAATCTTAAAATACACACTTGAGATACCTGCATATGTTGCTAACTTTGAGCGGAAAAATCACATATAGGTAAATCTTCCGTCAAAATCTTGAATTCACTGAGTAAGTGCTGTTTTGCCTAGTCATGCCGCTTGGGGCAAAAAGCACTGTTTGGCGCATTCTGAGCACTAAAGGTTTTTCACACAGGAACAGAAACATCAACCCAAAAGTGAAACACATGTATATGTTACTTAGTTGGAGCTGAAAATCACATAGAGGTAAAACTTTCATCTAAACCTTGAAATAACAGTTAGTGCTTTTTACAATCCATTCAGTATTGTGTGGAAAGCAGTGTTTCAAGCGCTCAGAGCATTAGGTGTTGTTCACACGGAGCAGAAGCTTAAAACCTAGAATTCAGATACAAGTATATGTTTGTTTGAGCTGAAAAATCACATATAGGTAAATATTTCATCTATACCTTGAAATTCCAGAGT
This sequence comes from Scalopus aquaticus, assembly GCA_004024925.1. Lineage (NCBI taxonomy): Eukaryota > Metazoa > Chordata > Mammalia > Eulipotyphla > Talpidae > Scalopus > Scalopus aquaticus. The sequence continues at coordinate 11,675 of PVIJ01023496.1, read as the reverse complement.
TAGTGCTTTTACCCTAGTCGTTCAGCATTGTGTGGAAAGCTCTGAAGCTTTCTGAGCAGAGGTGTTTCACAAAGAAACTGAGACTTAAAACCCACAAGTGAAATATCTGCATATGTTACTAATTTTTGGATGAAAAATGACATAAAGGTAAATTTTTCATCTAAAACTTGAATTCACAGACTTAATGCTTTATTACCAGGCTTCCCAACAGTAGCGAAAACACTGTGTAAAGCTTTCTAAATATTGGAGTAGTCTCACACTGAAAAAAATCTTAAAAGCCAGAGGTGATAACCTGTATATGTTACTTAGTTGGAGCTTCAAAATGGCATAGAAGTAAATCTTTCATCTAAACCTTGAAATCACAGTTTGTGCTTTTTTGTCAAGTCATCCCAAAAGGCGCACAAAGAACTTTATGAAGCTCTCTAAACCATAGAGGTTTTTCACGCAAAAAGTAAATCTTAAAAGCAGCAGTGAGACACATGTATATGTTACTTAGTTTGAGCTGAGAAATGACATAGAGGAAAATTTTTCATTTAAACCTTGAATTCACTGCATTAGTGCTTTTTTATCTAGTCATCCCAGTTGGGGCAAAATGCACTGTTTGTTGCTTTCTGAGCCCTGAGATGTTTTTCACACAGGAACAGAATCTAAAAACCAGAAGTGAAACACATGTATATGTTCCTTAGTTTGAACTGCAAAATCACATAGATGTAAATCTTTCATCTAAACCTCAAAATCACAGAATTTGTGCTTTTAACCAAGTCATCCCACATGTTGCACACAGCACTTTATGAAGATTTCTAAGCAAAAGAGGTGATCCATACAGAAAGAAAATCTTAAAAGCTAGCAGTGAGATACATATATATGTTACGTGTTTTAGCTGAGAAATTACATAAAGGTGAATATTTCATCTAAACCTTGAATTCACTGAGTTAGTGCATTTTTGCCTAGTCATCTCGCATGGGGTGAAATGAAGTGTTTGATGCTTTCTAAGCACTGAGAGGGTTTTCTTACAGGAAAAGAATCTTAAAAGCCAGAAGTGAAACACATGTATATGTTACTTAATTTGAACTGAAAAATCACGTAGAGGTAAATCTGTTATCTAAACCTAGAAATCACAGAGTTTCTTTTTTTTTTTTGCCAAGTCAAGCAGCATGGAGCAGAAAGCACTTTATGAAGCTTTCTAAGCAATAGAATTTTTTAACACAGAAAGATAATCTTAAAAGCTAGCAGTTAGACACATGCATTGGTAACTTAGTTTGAGCTTAAAAATGACACAGAGGTAAATCTTACATCTAAACCTCGAATTCACTGAGTTAGTGGTTTTTTGCCCAGTCATCCCAGGGCTAAATGTACTGTTTGATGTTTTTTGAAAACTGACAGATTTTTCACATAGGAACAGAATCTAAAAAGGCAGAAGTGAAACACATATATATATTACCTAGTTTGAAGTGCAAAATCACATAGAAGTAAATCTTTCATCTATACATTGAAATAAGAGTTTGTACTTTTTTGCTAATTGATTCTGGATGGCTCCCAAAGCACTTTATGAAGCTTTCTAAGAAATAGAGGTTTTTCACACAGGATGAGAATCTTAAAATCTAGCCGTGAGACATGTATATTTTACTTACTTTGAGATGAGAACTGACACAGAGGTCAATTTTTCATCTAAACCTCGAATTCACTGAGTTAGTGCTTTTTTGCATACTCATCCCACTTGGGTCGAAAGCACTATTTGAAGTTTTCTGAGCACTGAGAGCTTTTTCATACAAGAACAAAATCTAAAAAACCCTTAGTGAAACACATATATATGTTACTTAGTTTAAACTAGAAAATCACTTAGAGGTAAATTTTTCATCTAAACCTTGAAATCAGTGAGTCAGTGCTTTTTTGCCTAGTCATCACAGCTGGTGCAAAATGCAATGTTTGATGCTTTCTGGGCACTGACAGGTTTTTCCCACAGGAGCAGAATCTAAAAATCCAAAAGTGAAACACATGTATATGTTACTTAGTTTGAACTGCAAAAGCACATAGAGGCAAATCATTCATCTAAACCTTGAAATCACAGAGTTTGTGCTTTTTTGCCATGTTATCCTGCATGGCATGCAAAGAAATTTATGAAGCCTTCTAAGCAATAGAGCCTTTTCACACAGAAAGAGAAACTTAAAAGCTAGCAGTGAGGCACTTGTATATGTTACTTAGTTTGAGCTGCGAAATGACGTAGAGGTAAATTTTTCATCTAAACCTGGAAATCACTGAGTTACTGCTTTTTTGTCTAGTCATCTCAATTGGGGCAAAATGCTCTGTTTGACACTTTCTGAGCACTGAGAGGTTTTTCACACTAGAACAGAATCTAAAAAGCCCAAAGTGAAACACGTGTTTATGTTACTGATTTTGAACTTGAAAGTTACATAGAGGCAAATCTTTCATCTAAACCTTGAAATCACTGAGTTAGTGCTTTTTGCCTAGTCATCCCACATGGTGCACATAGCACTTTATGAAGTCTAAGCAATGGAAGTTTTTCAAACAGGAACAGAATCTTAAAAGCCAGCCGTGAAACATGGGTATATGTTACTTAGATTGAACTGCAAAATCACATAGAGGTAAATCTTTCATCTTAACCATGAAATCACAGTTTGTGCTTTTTTGCCTGGTCATCCCGCATGACTCACAAAGCAGTTTGTGCATTTTGCCAGGCTAGGCAAGGCAGGGCCAGTCATGGAAAGATTTGCCCAGGCCAGGTAGGCAGGCCAGGAGTGGAAATGTGCAGCCAGGCTGACCAAGCAGGGCCAGGCCTGGGAAGGTGCAGCCAATTGGGGCAGGGCAGAGCCTGGAGTGAAAAGGGGTGGCCAGACCAGGTATGGCAGGGTTAGGCTTGGTAAGTTATGGCCAGGCCTGGCAAGGTGGACCAGGCATGGAAAGGAATGGCCATCGGGTAAGGCAGTGCCAGGAGTGGGACGCTGTGCCCAGGAATGGCAATGCAGTGCCAAGTGTCAGAAGGCATGGCCAGGCCAGGCAAGCCATTGACTGGCGTGGGAATGTGAGGCCAATCTGGGCAGGGTAGGATCAGTCGTGGAAAAGTGGGGCCAGGCCAGGCAAGGCAGGGACAGTGGTGGAAATGTGAGGCCAGGCTGCAAGGCAGTGCCAGAAGTGGGAAGCTGCAACTAGGCTTGACAATGTAGTGCCAGGAATGTGAAGGTGCGGCCAGACCAGGCAAAGCAGGGCCATGCGAGACAAGGTGCAGTCGGCCAGAAAAGGAAGTACAGGTGTGAAATGGTCCGGGCCAAGCATGGCAGGGCCAGGCGTGGAAAAGTACCACCAGTATGGGCAAGGCAGAACCAGGGGTGGAACAGTGCAGCCAGGTGTGGCAATGCAGTGCAAGGCATGGTAAGGTGAGGCCAGGCTGGGCAAGGCCGGGCCAGGCGTGGAAAGGTGCAGCCAGGCTGGACAAGGATGGGCCAGGCATGTGAAGGTGTGGCCAGTTGTGGGAATGCATTGCAAGGCATTTGAATTGCAGCCAGGCCGGGCAAGGCAGGGCCAGGTGTGGAAAGGTACAGCCAGGCCGAGCAAGGCAGGGCCAGGCGTGGAAAGGTGTGGCCATTCCGTGCCAGGCAGGGCCAGGAGTGGAAAGGTGCAGCAATGCTGGGCAAGGAAGGGTTTGACATGGAAAGGTGCCACCAGGCTGGGAAAGACAGGGACAGGTGTGGAAAGATGCGGCCAGGCCAGGCAAGCAGGGCCAGGCGTGGAAAGGTGCAGCCAGGCCGGGCAAGGAAGGGCCAGGAATGGAAAGGTGAAGCCAGGGGTGGCAATGCAATACCAGGCATGGGGAGGTGCAGGAAGGCAGGGCAAGGCAGGGCCAGGCATGGAAAAGTGCAGCCAGGATGGGCAAAGCAGGGCCATGTAAGAAAAGTTGCGGTCCCCTGGGGAAGGCAGGCCCAGGCGTGGGAAGGTGTGGCCAGGCTGGGCAAGGCTGGGCAATGCTGGGCCAGGCCTGGAAAGGTGTGGCCAGAATGGGTAATGCAGTGCCAGGAGTGGAAAGGTTCGGCCACCCTGGGCAATGCAGTGCCAGGCTTTGAAATGTGCAGCCAGGTCGGGTAAAGCAGTCTAGGCATTGAAAGGTGTGGCCAAGCCAGGAAGGGCAAGTGAAGGTGCGGCCAGGTATTGCAATGCAGTGCCAAGCATGGGAAGGTGCGGCCACTCCGGGCAAGGCAGGGTCAGGTTGGAAAGTTGTGGCTAGTCGTGGCAATACAGTGCAAGACGTGGGAAGGTGCGGCCAGGCCAGGTAAAGCATGGCCAGGCATGGAAAGGTGCAACCAGGCCCGACAAGGAAGGCCAGTTGTGGAAAGGTGTGGCCAGGCTGGGCAAGGCAGGGCCAGGTGTGGAAAGGTGAGGCCTGGCTGGGCAATACAGTGCCAGGCATTTGAAGGTGCCGCCAGGCCTGGTAAAGAAGGGTCGTGGGAGAAAAGGTGTGGCAGGCCTGGTAAGGCAGTTCCAGGAGTGGAAAGGTGCAACCAGGCCAGGAAAGGCAGGGCCAGGCATGGAAATGTGTGGCCAGTTCAGGCAAAAGAGGGCCAGTGTGGAAAGGTGTGGCCAGGCAGGGCAAAGAAGGCCAGGCATGGAAAGGTGCGGCAGGCCTAGCAATGAAGTGCCAGGTGTGGGCAGGTGCAGCTAGGCCTGGCAAGGCAACGTCATGTGTGGAAAGGTGCTGCCAGGCCCGGCAAGGAAATGCCAGGCGTGGGGATATGCAGCCAGGCATGGCAAAGCAGTGCTATTCTTGGAAATGTGCGACCAGTCCAGGCAGACAGGGCCAGATGTGGAAAGGTGCAGCCAGGCTGGGAAAGGAGGGCTAGACAAGGAAACGTGCGGGCAGGCCGGGCAGGGCAAAGCCAGGCATGGAAATATGCGCCAGACGTGGCAATGCAGTGCCAGGCATGGAAGGTGTGGCCAAACCTGGCAAGGCAGTGTCAGGCATTGTAATGAGTGGCCACGCCAGGCAAGGCAGGGCCAGGGGTGGGAAGGGGCGTCCAGGCTAGGCAAGGCAGGACAAGGTGTGGTAAGTTTCGGTCAGGTCAGGCAAGGCAGAGCCAGGTGGGGAAAGTTGGGGCCAGGTCGGGCAAGGTCAGGTGTGGAATTGTGTGGCCAGGAAGGGCAAGGCAGGGCCTGGCGTGGAATTCAGCAGCCAGGTCGGGCAAGGGAGGATACAGGTATATGTTACTTAGTTTCAGCAGAGAAATGACATAGAGGTAAATCGTTCATTGAAACCTTGAATTCACTGAGTTAGTGCTTTTTAGCCTAGTCATCCCCCTTGGGGCGACATGCATTATATGATGCATTCTGAGCACTGACAGGTTTTTCACACAGGAACAGGATCTAAAAAGCATATTTCCACGCCTGGCCCTATCTTGCCCGACCTGGTGGCACCTTTACAAGGCTGTCCTTGCATTGCCAGGCTTGGCCTCACCTTTCCACTCCTGTCCTTGCATGCCCCGCCGGGCCGCACCTTTCCACGCCTGTCTTTTCATCTCCCTTTTTGGCCACATATTTCAATGCCTGGCCCTGCCTCTCTGACCTGGCCGCACCTTTCCTCCCTTGTCCTTGCATTGCCCGGCCTCCTTCACTTTTCCCCAACTACCCTTGCATTTCCCGGCCAGACCACACCTTTCAACGGCTGTCCTTATATTGCCCAGCAGGGCCATACCTTTCCATGTCTGTCCCTGCATTACCCTCGTGGCCATAAATTTCCATGCCTGTATGTGCATTGCTTGGCCTGGCTGCAACTTTCCACACCTGTCCTTCCATTTCCCTTTCCATACCTTTTAGTGCATTACCCAGACAGGCCACATCTTTCCACGCCTGACCTTGCATTTCCTGGCCCGGCGCAGCTGTACAGCCTGTCCTTATGTTGCCCACCTGGACGCACCTTTCCTGGCCTGTCCTTGCAGAGTCTGGCCTGGCACACATTTCCATGCCTGTCCTTTCATTTCCTGGCTGGGCACAGCTTTGTATTCCTGTGCTTGCATTGCCCGGCTTGGTTGCACCTTTCCACTCCTGTCCTTGTTTCGCCAGGCCTGGAGGCAACTTTCCACACCTCTCCTTGCATTGCCTGGCCTGGCCGCACCTTTCCCCGTCTGTCCTAACATTGTCCAAACTGGCTGCACTTTTCCACGCCTTTCCTTGCATTGTCTGGACAGGACACGCTTTTCCCCATGTGGTCCTTACATTGCTTGAACTGGCAGCACTTTTCCACACCTGTCTTTGCATTGTCCGGTCTGACCGCACCTTTCCACGTCTAGCCTTGCATTTTCTGGCCTGGCCGCACCTTTCCACTCCTGTCTTTGCATTACCTGGCCTGTCCACGCCTTTCCACACCTGGGGCCACACTACCTGACCTGGCCACACATTTCCAAGGGTGTTATCCCATTGCCCAGCCTGGCTGCACCTTTCTACTCCGTTCTTGCATTGCCCTGACTGGCTGCACATATCAATGCCTGTGCTTGCATTGCACGGCATGGCCGTTCCTTCCACGCCTGCCCTTACATTGCCCTACCTGGCCACCCTGCCTTGTTTGACTTGTCTGTACCTTTCCAAGCTTGTCTTTGCATTGGCCAGACTACCCTCACCTTTCCACAACTGTCCTTGCATGGCCCTGACTGGCCACAACTTTCCACATCTGTCGTTGCATTGCCTGGCCTGACCACAACTTTCCACATCTGGCCCTGCCTTGCTTGACTTGTCCACACCTTTCCAAGACTCTCCTTGCATTGCCTGGCCTGGCCACATCTTTCCAATCCTGTCCTTACATGGTTCAGCTTGGCTGCACCTTTATACACATGGCCTTGCCTTTCACAGTGTGAACGCAACTTTCCCTGTCTGTACTTGCATTGTCCAGTCTGGCCACATTTCCATTCCTGTCCTTGCATTGTCTGGCCAGGCTGCACAATTCCACGCCAGTACTTGCATGTCCGGGTGGCTGCACCTTTAAGCCAATCCTTGAGTTTCTGGCAGGCCACACCTTTGCAGGCTTTCCTTGCATTGCCTGCTGGTTGCACAATTCCTCTTCTGTCCCTGCATTTCCTGGGGTGGCCACACCTAGCCACACCTGTCTTTGCACTGCACAGTCTGGCCCCACCTTTCCATGCCTGGCCCGCCTCACCCAACCTAGCTGCACCTTTCCCACCTATCCTTCCATTGCCCAGCCTGACCGCATCTTTCTAATCCTGTCCTTGCATTGTCTGGCCTGGCCGCACCTTTCCAGGCCTGTTCTTGCATAACCCTGCCCAGCCACACATTTCCACTGCTGTCCTTGCATTGCCCTTCCTGGCCGCACCTTTCTACCACTGTCCTGGCATTGCAAGGAATGGACGCACTTTCCAGTCCTGGCCTTGCCTCACCCGACCTGGCCACACATTTTCACATCTGTCCATGCATTGCCAGTCCTGGTCACACTTTTCCACGCCTGGCCATGTCTCGCCCGACCTAACTGCATCATTCCATGCTTGTCCTTTCATAGCCCGGCCTGGCCGCACCTTTCAACCCCTGTCCATGCATTGCCTGGCCTGGCTGCACCTGTCCATGTCTGTCCTTTCATTGCCCGTTCTGGCCGCACATTTGCACTCCTTTCCCTATTGCCTGACCTGGCCGCTCATTTCCACACCTGTCCTTGCATCGCCAGGCCTGGCCACAACTTTCTCAAGCCTGGCCCTGCCACGCCTGACTTGGCCCCACCTTTTCACACCTGTCCTTGTGTTTCCCGGACCGGTCACACCTTTCCACGCCTGTCCTAGCATTTCCCAATCCAGACGCATCTTCCACACCTGTGCTTTCATTGCCCGGTCTGGCCGCACCTTTCCACACTTGTCCTTGCATTGCCCGGCTGGCCTCACCTTTGCACGCTTGTCCTTGCATTGCCCACCGTGGCTGCACCTGACCACGCATGGCCCTACACTGCCAGACCTTGCCGCACCTTTCCATGCCTGGCCCTTTCTTTCCTGAACTGGCTGCACCTTTACAAGCCTGTCCTACCATTGCCCAACTTGTCCACACCTTTCCCCCACTGTCCTTTCATGCCCAGCCTTGCCACACATTTCCACACCTGTCTTTGCAATGCCCGGTCTGGCTGCATTTTTCCATGCCTGGCCATACCTCGTGCGGCATGGCTGCAGATTTACATGCCTGTCCTTGCATTGCCCAGCCTAGCCGCACCTTTTCACTGCTGTCCTTACATTGCGGGCCTGGTCGCACCTTTTCAGGGTGGCCTACATTGCCTGAGCAGGCCAAATCTTTCCCCATCTATAGTTGCTTTGTCCGACCTGGCCTCTCCTTTCCACGCCTGTCCTTACATTGCCCAGCCTGGCCACACCGTTCCACTCTTGTCCTTGCATTGCCCAGACTGGCTGTATCTTTCCTTATGTGTCTTTGCATTGCTCGGCTTGTCCGCACCTTTCCACTCCTGTACTTGCATTGTCTGGCCTGGCTGCACCTTTCCACACCTGTACTTGCATTGTCTGGCCAGAACGCACTTTCCACACCTGTCCTTGCATTGTCCGTTTTGGCCGCACCTTTCCAATGCTCTCCTTGCATTGTCCAGCCAGGCCACATCTTGCCCCTCCTGCCCCTCATTGCCTGTCCTGGCCGTACCTTTCCATTGCTGTCCTTGCATTGCCTGGTCTGTGCCCATCTTTTTATGCCTGTCCTTGCATTGCCAGGCCTGGTCGCACCTTTCCACACTGGCCATGTCTCACCCAACCTAACCATAACTTTCCATGCTGCCCCTGCATATCCCGGCCTGGTCTCACCTTTCTACACCTGTCCGTGCATTTCTGGTGAGCCACACCTTTCCAGACTGTCCTTGCATTGCCTGCTGGCTGCAGAATTCCACTTCTGTCTCTACATTTCCTGGGGTGGATGTACCTAGCCACGCCTGTCTTTACACTGTCCTACCTGGCCCACATTTCCACACCTGCCCCTGCCTCGCCTGACCTAGCCGCACCTTTCCCCACTGGTCCTTGTCTTGCCCAGCCTGGTAGCAACTTTACAGGTCTGTCCTTGCGTTTTCTGGCCTGGCCACACCTTTCCACACCTGTCCTTTCATTGGCCGGCCTGGCCGCACCTTTCCTCACCTGTCCTTGCATTGCTCGTCCTGTCCACGCCTTTCCATGCCTGGTGCTGCACTGCCGGACCTGGCCACACATTTCCACCCCGGTTCTTGCATTACCCTCACTGGCCTCACCTTTCCACACTGGTTTGCATTGCCTGGCATGGCTGCAGCTTTCCACGTCTGTCCTTGCATTGCCTGGCCTGGCAGCACCTTTTCAAGGCGGTCCATGCATTGTCCAACCTGGCCGCAAATTTCCACGCCTCTCCTTGCATTGCCCGGCCTGGCCTCACCTTTTTACACCTGTCCTTGCATTATCCAGACTGACCACATCTTTCCCCATCTGTCCTACCATTGCCCGGCCTGGCTGCTCCTTTCCAGGCCTGTGCTTGCATATACCGGCCTGACAGCACCTATCACTCCTGTCCTTGCATTGCTGGGCCTGACCGCAATTCCCAGGCCTAGCCCTGCCTAGCTTGAACTGGCTGTACCTTTCCACACCTGTCCTTGCATTGCCAGGCTTGCCTGCAATTTCCAGGCCTGGTCCTGCCTCGGCCAAACTGGTTGCTCCTTTCCACGCCTTTCCTTGCATTGTTCTGTCTGGCCACACCATTCCATGCCTGTCTTTCATTGCCCAGCTAGCAGCTCATTTCCTTGCCTGTCCTTGCATTGCCCAGCCTGTCTGCTCCTTTCCACGCCTGGCACTGCCCTGCCCAACCTGGCTGTATATTTCCAAGGATGGTCTTTCAAGCCTGACCTGGCAGCACATTTCCTCCACAGTTCTTGTATTGCCTTGCTTGGCTGTAATTATCCACACCTGTCCTTGCATTGTCTGGCCTGGCTGCACCTTTCCACGACTGTCCTTGCATCGCCAAACCTGGCTGCACCTTTCCATTACTGGCCCTACATTGCTTGACCTTGCGCACATTTCCATGCCTGTCCTTGCATTGTCTGGCCAGGCCACACGTTTCCACGATTGTCCTTGCTTTGCCAGACATGGCTGCATCTTTCCACAACTGTCTGTCCTGGCCTCACCTTTCCACTCCTGGCCCTACATTGCCTGACCTGGCCGCAACTTTCCAGGTCTGTGCTTGCATAGAATGTCCTGGCCACACCTTTCATGCCTGTCCTTGCATTTTCCGGCCTGGCTGCACCATTTCAAGCCTGTCCTTGTATTAACCGGACTGGCTCCACCTTTCCCCGTTTGTCCTGGCGTAGCCCGGGCTGGCCGCAGCTTTCCCCATCTGTCCTTGCATTGCCCAACCTGGTCGCACATTTCCATTGCTCTCCTTGCATTTTCTGGCATGACCGAAACTTTCCACTCCTGTCCTTGCATATTCCATCCCGGCCGCATTTATCAAAGCCTGTCCTTGTATTGCCCGTCCTGACTACACATTTCCACACCTGTTCTTGCATTGCCTGGCCTAACTGCACCTTTCCACACCTGTCATTGCATTGCCCGGCTGGGCCACACCTTTCCCCATCTGTCCTGGCATTGCCCAGCCTGACCACAACTTTACACGCCTGTCCTTGCATTGCCCGGTCGGGCCGCACCTTTACATGCCTGTCCTTGCATTGCCTGGACTGGCCACAACTTTCCAGACCTGTGCTTGCATAGACCAGCCTGGCCGCACCTATCCACCAACGTCCTTGCATTGTCCGGCCTGGCTGCATCTTTCCCTGGCTGTCCTAGAATTGTCCGAACTGGCTGCCTATTTCCACAACTGTCCTTGCATTGTCTGACCTGGCCACACCTTTCCACTCCTGTCCTTAATGTGTCTGGACTGGCAGCACCTTTCCACGCCTGTCCTTGCATTGCCCGGCCTGGCCGCACCTTTCCTTGCCACTCCATGCATTGTCCAGCCTGGCCTCCACATTCCACTCCTGTCTTTGCACAGTCCGTCCTGGCCTCACTTTCAATTCCTGTCCTTGCAGATTCCGACCTGGCTGCATCTTACCATGACTGTCCTTGCATTGCATGCCCTGGCCGCAACTTTCCATGCCTGTCCTTGCATTTTCTGGCCTGGTTGCACCTTTCCACTCCTGGACCTACACTGCCTGACCTTCACGCACCTTTCCAGGCCTGTGTTTGCATAGACCGGTAGGGTTCACCTTTCACGTGTGTCTTTGCATTGTCCAGCCTGGCCACACCCTTCCAAGCCTGTGCTTGCATTGACCAGCCTGGTTGCACCTTTCATGCCTGTCCTTGCATTGCCCAGCCTGGCTGTACCTTTCCAAGCCTGTCCTTGCATTACAAGGACTGGCCGCACATTTCTCCATCTGTCCTGGCACTGGCCAGACTGGCCACACTTTTTCACGCCTGTCCCTGAAGGCTCGGGATTGGCCGCACCTTTCCACATCTGTCCTTACATTGTCCCAACTGGCCGCACTTTTCCACACCTGTCCTTGCATTACCCGGCATGGCCGCAACTTTCCATTCCTGTCTGCATTGTCCGGCCTGGCCGTAATTTCCATGTATGTCGTTGCATTAGCCGGCCTGGCCACACCTTTCCCCATCTGTCTAGCATTGCCCAATCAGGCCACACATTTCCACCCCTGTCCTTGCATTGCCAGGCTGGGC
>PVIJ01023495.1:0-14163 GCA_004024925.1 Scalopus aquaticus | reverse complement strand
TTGGCCATTTGCTTTTCTTCTTTGGAGAAGTGCCTTTTGAGCTCTTCTGCCCATTTTTTGATTGGGTTATTGGCTTTGTTTTTGTTGAGTTGTGTGAGTTCCTTGTAAATTTTTGTTATCAGTCCTTTATCAGATGTATTGTGTGCAAAGATCTTTTCCCAGTTGGTAGGGTGTCTGTTAGTTTTGGTTAATGTCTCTTCTGCTGTACAGAAGCTTTTTATTTTGATATAATCACATCTGTTTATCTTGTCTTTCACTTCCTTCGCTTTGAGGGATGTGTCGTTCAAGATTTTGCTGAGATGTATGTCATGTAGAGTTTTGCCTATATTTTCTTCTATACATTTTATGGTTTCAGGTCTTACATCCAGGTCTTTTATCCATTTTGAGTTGACTTTTGTGCAGGGTGTGAGGCAGTAGTCTAGCTTCATTTCTTTGCATGTGGCTGTCCAGTTTACCCAGCACCATTTATTGAATAGACTGTCCTTGTTCCACTGCATTTTTTTGCTCCTTTGTCAAGATTAGTTGTTCATAGATATGTGGCTTTAATTCTGGGTATTCTGTTCGGTTCCATTGGTCTTTCTGTCTGTTTTTGTTCCAGTACCATGCTGTTTTAATTATTATGGCTTTGTAATATAGTTTGAAATCAGGGAGTGAAATTCCTCCGTTTTCTTTCTTTTTAGTTAGGAGGGCTTTAGCTATGCGAGGTTTGTTGTGGTTCCATACGAATTTCATCAGTAGTCGATCTATTTCTTTGAAGAAAATCATTGAGATTTTTATTGGAATAGCATTGAATCTGTAAATTGCTTTTGGTAGGATTGCCATTTTGATAATGTTATTCCTTCCAATCCATGAGCAGGGGATGCCTTTCCATCTTCTTGTGTCTTCTTCTATTTCTTTCAACAGAGTTTTGTAGTTTTCTTTGTATAAGTCCTTTATGTCTTTTGTTAGATTTATTCCCAGATATTTGAATCTTTTGGTTTCGATTTTGAAGGTGATAGATGATTGGATCAAGAAGATGTGGTACATATACACAATGGAATACTATTCATCATGGAAAGAAGATAAACACATGCAATTTGCAGCGACATGGATGGAATTAGAGGGGTTCATACTCAGTGAAATAAGCCAGAAATAAAGAGAAAAATATCGAATGGTTTCACTTATAACAGGACTATAAGGAAACCAATTAGGAGAGAGACAATCAGTTGGGGGGGAGGAGGCGGAGGGAGGGAAGGAAAAGTGCACAAAATGGAATAGAAAAGAACACAAGGGACCATGGAGATGGATCACGGGTGAATTGGTGGTGGGCTACCCAAGGGGAATACAAAATGTAAAAGACATAAATAATAATAAAAATACATATTTAAAAAAATAAAAAATATATTTATAAAAAAATAAAAAATAAAGTTTTAATAATTAAAAAAAAAGTTGATTCCAATTTGCTACTCCCTGATTAATATCAACATATACTTTACTAGTTGGAGCATTTCTTTTTCAGTGCAGAATAAATCTTATTATTCTTATGGAGGGAATAAAAAGTCCATTGCACACAACAGACATTCATACTTAGTTGCTTCATTAGATTAGTACAAATTCTATTTGGATACATGAATTTAAGCCTCTCAATTTCTCAACTTGTGCCCTTCACAAAGGGCAACTGATCTGGAGTTCAAACTGCTCCCAGGACTTCCTTGGGTACCCTGAGGGCTGATGAAAATAATGTCACAGCATAGGGATATCTATAATCAAATTAAGATACGTGTGTGTGTGCAGATACACCAGTTATAACACTATGCTTAACTTAATGGAAAGAACACAGTAGTAACAGCATGAGGGTCATGTGAGCAATTCCAGCACTATCAACTTTGTGACAGAAACTCCATTAAAGGCCCAATCTTTCACTAATCATCCTCCCCCCAAATAGGTGAAAAGTCAAAAAGGTATCCTATTCTCTAAAGGTAATTGATTTTTTAATGAGGTAGATTTATTTTACAGTGTTAATATTTTAGAGGTAGAGGAATTTCCCCTTCAGGTACTGTTACCACAGCATACCCACCACCAGGGCACCCACAGTCCACTGCCATATGCCATCTTGTTCCATCCCCACTTTGTTCTCACCCCTTCCTATCCTTCCTTGCTAAGCACAGTTCACAGTCAGATTTCGAGAGTTTGTTATTAGTTTGGCCTCACCTGAACCTTTGTTTTGTTCTCTTTATTCCATGTAGAAGTGATACTATCTAGTATTGTCTTTTTTCTTCTGATTTATTTCACTTAGCAAATTCCCCCAGTTTCATCCATGTTGTTGCAAATGGAAAGTTTATCTTTTTAATAGCTGTGCAGTATTCCACTGTGTATATATACCACATGTTCCTCTTATGAGAAATATCTAATGAGAACATTGATGATGGATATGACAACAATGTTAACATTGATAAAAAACTGATTACAATTTGCTACTCTCTAATTAATACAAACATATACTTTATTACTTGGAGTATTTCTTCTCCAGTGCAGAATATTCTTATTTGTTTTGAAGCACTTAGGTTATTTCCATAGCTTGGCTGGTGCAAATAATGCTGCAATGAACACAGGAGTACATACATCCCTTCGAATTAGTGCTTTTGTATTCTTTGGGTAGATACCTAAGAGTGGAATTGCTAGATCATATGGAAGATCTAGTTGTACTGTTTTGAGAAGCTTCCATACTGGTTTCCATAGGGGCTAGATCAGTCTACATTCCCACCAACAGTATAAGAGGGCTCATTTTTCCTACATATTCATCTAAAGATAATTCTTTTTTTTAAGATTTTATTTAATTATGCATACAAACTGGGGTACAGGCCAGAGGCGTGGGGTGGCAAGAGGGTTCACCAGAGACAGAGTGGGGAGCAGAACAGGCAGATCTACTGAGATACACTGCTGAGGGGAGCAGCAGGTGAGGCAGGAGAGATCTGCCACACTATGTGGGAATCTCCCCGGCCAGTAGTTGAACTCATGTCGCTGCTGCCGACAGCTCCACAGCGCAGTGCCTAATCGCTATGCTACTGGGGAGGCCCAAAGATAATTCTTAATTAATAAGGTTTGCAGTATAATCTCCCCTTGTCCCGACAGATTTTTAAACTTAATAGGTTGGTTCAAATGACAAAGTACAAAACAATATACACATTGATGACTTTTCACCAACTCTTGTCCCACATCTACCCAGGTTCTTCTCCCTCACTAAGCCCCCGTTCTTTTATTTTTATGTAACCTACAATAGTTACTTTTTACATGGTTGTATCATCTTCACATAGGAAAGTTGGAATATATATATTCATCTCCACTGTTTTAAAAACAATGTTTTTTTCCCTATAATGGCCAACCATGTTTATTATTTGAGTTAACAATCAAATTAATTAAACTCATAATTAACATTTGTACCTCTGTCAGAGTTTCCCTCTAAGACTGCAATCTTAAAAATATAAAATTGAGTGAAAATATTTTCAGGATCACGTCGTTCAGCTTCTGTCACTGCTTCTTTAGCCTGGAAGAAAAAAATATTCAATACCTTTTATAAAAAGCTATAAACAGGTCTTTACCAAATTTTACAAATACTATTAGTAAAGTCATATTGGCTTAGGGATACTCATAACAAAAAGACATGATTATAAGAAAAATCTTTGAAGAACTTTCTCTTAAAAGGGCTTCCCTGGTGGCGCAGCAGTTGAGCGCTGCGCTGTGGAGCTGTCGGCAGCACGTGATGCGAGTTCGATGCCCAGCCAGGGAGGATCCCATATGGTGCGCCGGACCTCTCCTGCCTTGCCCGCTGCTCCCCTCAGCAGTGTATTTCTGATCTGCCTGTTCTGCTTCCCGCTCTGTCTCTGGTGAACCCTCTCGCCGCCCCACGCCTCTGGCCTATACCCCAGCTTGTAAGTAAAAAAAAAAAAAAAGAACTTTCTCTTAAAAAGCTAAAAAAAAATACAGTGCATTCTTCTTCTGAAGATGGAGTCCATTAGTTTTTTCAGACCAATTACCTTATTGAAAACAACCAAAAAATGTATAACATTATTTTTAATTCCAAAACTAAATGACAATATAGAAAAGCAAAATCTACGGGAAAATAAGGTCACAGAGAGGTAAGCAGAAGATTAAAACCACTTTTATTTTATTCTGGTTAGCATGTGTAGATATCAGCAAGTGTTAATGACAGTTTTATTGGAGAGGGAAACACCTCAAGGCCCAGGAGATTACACTTTTAAGCTAAGGACAAGCTAGAATAAACCTACTCCTATTCACATCCACAGGACTATAAAGAAAGTTACTTTGATTCTAAGAGAATGCAGCAAAATGGATTGGAAAGAACCAATTCCTGTGGTGTTACACAAGTAGACTCTTTCATGCATTACAGCTCAAAATTACATTATAAGGCAGGCCAAAGGAACTAAAACTGTGATTTTAGTTTTTACCAGTCCCAAATATCTGAAGAATCAAGAACAAATCCTCTCTGGGGGAAGATAGCATCATCTTAGACTTCAAATATTTCCATGAATAATTTTTAAGACTCATGATTAGCAAGTATTAAAAGAAATCAAGCACACTAGAAAATAAGGCAAGACAAGTGAGAAGCAGCAAAACAACAGATAGTAGAAACAAATCTCCAAGCTATAAAAACCAGAATTATCAAAAACTGGTTTAAAAACAGTTGTCTTCTATATATAAAGAAATAAAATATAGACAAAAATAGATTTAAGAGGGTTGACATTTAATGGTATATATTAGTATACTTACAGTAGTTGTTTTCAGCTAATATTCATCCTGATTGATTATTGACATGTCATCCCAGTTACTAAATACTTTGAATGTCACTGAAGTTGTAAGAAACAGAAACTATAAAACATGACATTGCAGACTGGAAGAAATACTAACTCAAATGGATAGGTTTAATAGCAGATTAGAAACAGGTGAAGAAAAAAAGTGAACTGAAAGACGAAACAATAAATTAGTCAAAGTGCAGTTCAGAGAGATTATAAATATGGAAGACAGTTAAGTAAGGTTCTATTCTCTTCAGGATAACCACTAAAACAAAAGAAACAAATAATCATTTCTATATTAGTAGAAGAGGGAAGCTAGAATCTTAAAAAGAAGAAGAAAAAGATGGTCTTTTCAACAAGTGGTGTTGGAATAACTGAATATCCACATGCAAAATAAAAATGAATCCAGACACAGAACTTAAAACTTTTGATAAAAATTAACTTAAAATGGATCTTAAGTCTAAATGTAAAACCCTGAACTACAGAACTCTTAGAAGGTAACATAAAGGAGAAAATGAAGGTGACCTTCAGATTGGTAACTTTTTATTTTTTTTTAAAGTTTTATTTATTTCTGCATACAAGCTGGGGTACAGGCCAGAGACGTGGGACGGCAAGAGGTTTCACCAGAAACAGAGCGGGGAGCAGAACAGGCAAATTGACAGAAATACACTGCTGAGGGGAGAGGCGGGCGAGGCAGGAGCCTCAGTTGGGCGTTGAAATCGTGTCACCGCTGCTGACAGCTCCAGAGTGCAGTGCTTAACTGCTGCACCACCAGGGAGGCCCTGATAGCTTTTTAGACACAACGCTGAAGGCACAATTCAGGAAAGAAAAATTAATGTTAGACTTCATTAGAAATAGAATCTTCTGCCCTGCTAAACACACTGTTAAGAGAATGAAAAGCCAAGTCAAACAATGGAAGAAAATATTTATAAAATACATAATGAATGAAGGATTGGTATACAAAATAGACAAAGAATTCTTAAAACAAAATAATAACAACCACATTATAAAATGGCTAAAAGACCTGAACAAACACAGCACAAAACAAGACATACATGGCAAATCATGTAAAAAGATGCTCAATATCATATTTCATGAGGAAAATGCAAATTAAAATGCGATATCACTACACACCTGTTAGAGACCAAAAATCTTCTGTACTAAACACAATTTGCAGCGTTCTATTATGTTTTGTATGTTTAGAATGCTAAAATACTTCTGAATTTAAATAAAAAGTATGACATCAAAATATATTATTAAAATCTAGGATATTGATAATAACAAATGCTGGTGAAGATGTGGAGCAATGGGAACTACCTAATTCATTGCTGGTAAGAATGAAAAAATAGTAGAGCCATTTTGTAATAAATATTTGCAGTTTCTTATAGAAATAAACATACTTTTGGCCATATGATCCAGCAGTTGCACTCCTTTACATCTGGTCAAATGAGTTGAAATCTTGTCTACATAAAAACACATGAGTTATTATAGAAACTTTATTTATAATTACCAAAACTTGGAAGCAAACAGGATGTCCATCAATTGGTGGCAACATAGTCGAATTCAGAAAACCTTACTATTATAATTGTGGTATGTAATTCATTTTTATCTCTGGTATAAAAGTTAAAGAAAGTAATAAACACTAGATACAATAATATATTAATAGATGTACAAAACAAAAAGATACAATGTGACAATAGCATAAATTGTAGAGGGAGAAGTAAAAATGCAGAGGTTTTTTTTTTTCTATGGTTGAACATAAATAAGATGTTAAGAAAAATTAAGAGGCAGTCAGAGAACTATCTGACACCATTAAGAAAGCCAACATAAGATTAATGTGTATGCCAGAAGGGGAAAAGAGAGATAGAGAAATGGAGAGGCTACTCAAGGAGATAATCAAGGAAAACTCCCCCCCCCCCATCTGGTAAAGGAATCAAAAATACCAGTCTATGAAGCTTAAAAAAAAAAACCAAAAAACAAAAAACTCCTGGCTACCTAAATGCAACAAGACCTAAAGAATAACACAGAGTAGTGAAACAACCAAGAGTTCAAGAAAAAGAAAGAACAATGAAGGCAGCTAGGGGGAAAGAGCTTTATAAAGTACTTTATAAAGGAACCTCAAATTTGTGGAGACTGAACACCACACTACTGAGTGACTATTTGGTTAATATTTATCAGGAATACTGATCTGTAGTTTTCTTTTTTGCGAAGTCCTCTATTTTGGGTACCAAAGTAATTTTGGTACCGGAACCAAGCTGCCTTAGCAGTGGGAGCCTGCAGGAACAGTGGTGCCTCTCACCCCACTGCTCCACCGTAAGTCAGTTGTGGCAGTTGCTTCTGAGAGCCCAGTAATTGCCTTTTTAAATGGACCAATCAGGTGCTAGGAGCTGATGGGTAGGTCCAATCAGCTCCAGGACTGAAAAATGGTCCAATCAGACTTGTGGATGGTACTCTGAATGAGGCTATAAGCCAGTATAAGAGGGACCTGAGGAGGGGAAAAAGTAGGGGAAAAAAAGGGAGGAAGCCAGCCCCAGAGAGAGAAGGAGGCCCCTGAAGAGAAGAACATGAGAAGACGACGACGACGACAACGCCAGCCCCCAGAAGAAGAAAGACAAAGGTTCCAGACTCCAAATAAAGAAAAAAAGTCCGTTCCTGGCCTCTGAGGAAGAAAGAAGAAAAGAAGCATTCAGCAGCCGCCCTTCGAGGAGGAAGAGAAGCTGAAGGACTCTGCAGAGACTGGGCCTCCGGTCCTGTCTCTGACGTTGCCTGAAAGGAGCACCAGAGGCCCTGGGCCTGTTGTCTCAAAGAGCTGTTTGTTGATCTAACCCAATATCTCACAAGGAGCTACCATCACTGATGCTTTCTGGATGAGGTAGCCACCACTTGAGGATGCAGTAAGCACTCTGTTTCCCCCATTTGTAAAATAAACCCCATGTTTGTGATTGTTTTTCCTGTAGCCTGAAGTCTCTTGCAATTGTGCGCGTGGGTGAGAACCCACAGACAGTGACCTGTCCTCTCATCAAGCACTGTCCTTTGTTGTTTTTGGCCTTTTGGGGCTTTTTGGTGGCTCTTGCCTCAGAGCCTTGGCAGTTGTGCCCTGTCGGCCCCACTTTCAACCTTATTTCATAATATGTGTTTTTGGAATATTACATGTAGTACCAGCCTGGCACCAGGCAGGTTCCCTATGATTTCCACAGATGGGTCAAGGAGGAGTTCTTTAGCTCTCAGTGACTTTTGCAGGCTTTTAACCAGGTACAGGGCAGGCAAGGGGGGCGCCAAGGGGCCAGGAGGCTAGCAGGCCTTCTAGCCCCCCCGCAAATCTTCACTTTCTCTGACCTGGAACAGTCGTCTGCCATCACACTCTGTTCTCTGCCACTACCACACCACTGCTGCCACTTCTACTTATTCTGCCACTTCTGTTGCGCTCCTGCTGCTGCCTGCTTCTCCTGCGGCTCTTTTTCATGCCACCCTTATATAGCATCTCTTCAGGCCCATGTGTGCCCACTCACGCACGCCACCATGAGGCACAAGTGCAAGACCACAGGTGCCCATCATTAAATCTAACGGCAGTAGGGCAGAAAATCCTGATGCTTTTTTCCCTTACCCTACATTACCTTTTCCTCAATTTTTTTGAAGATTATGAGAAAGATAGGTGTTCCTTTTTGAAGGTTTGGTAGAACTCACTAGTAAAATCATCTGGTCCTAGATTTTTTTGGAGACTTTTGATTACTGTTTCAATTTATTTCCCTGTAATTGGTCTGTTCAGGTTTACTATTTCTTCCTGATTCAGTCATGAAAGTTTGTATGCGTCTAAGAATTTGTCAGTTTCTTCCAGATTTTCCAATTTGTTGGCATAAAGAGTTTCATATTAGGCTCTTACTGTCCTCCATATCGCTGATGTGTTTGTAATAACTTCTCTTTCATTTCTGATTCTATTCATTACAATTGCCTTTTTTTTCAAAGTGAGTTTAACCCTTTCCCAGCTGTATGCCTCATATCTATCATCAACTTGCAAGTTTTTTTCACTTTCAGCAGAAACGCTAAGGCAAGGAGAAGATGCAATGATGTATTCAAAATACTCAAATATAAAAACTGCCAGCCAAGAATACTATATACTACAAGATATTCTTTCATGTATGAAAGAGAAATAAGGCATTACTAGACAAACAAGAACTTAAGGAGTTTGTCAATAGGTGTATCAAAGTGAAAAAACAATCACGAAAAATTAAATAAGGAAATAGGTAGAAACAGAAAATGGCAGTAACAAATACCTATATCAATAATCACCATACTCAGCAGTTTATCTGCTCAAATGCTCCAGCAGTTTAACTGTCCCAAAGTCCCAGAAGCTTAACTGTCAAAAACCCGAACGGCTTAACTGTAACAAAGCCCAGTGGTTTTGGCTACCAAAAGCCAGCATTTTGTCTTGTCAAAAGTCCCAGCAGTTTAACTTTCCAAAGCTTCAACACTTACCATTCAAAAGTCTCAGCTCTGCCCTTATTTCCTATCAGTTGCCACTCAGGGGGTGAAATTTGAAAAGCTCCAACTTCTACTATTGAGTTGCCAATGAGTGCCACCCACTGGCTCAGAAACTGTTCCTCCCTTGTTCCTTTAACAGAATAAAACTAGAAATCAAACACCACACACACACACACACACACACACACACACACACACACACAGAAAAATCTCAGTTTGTAGAGACTGAACAAAACCCTACTGAATGACTATTGAGTTAATGTGGGAATCAAGGAAGAAATTTTAAAAGACCTGGAGACAAATGAAAATGAAAACATGACTTACCAGAACTAATGGGAAACAGCAAAAGTAGTACTAAAAGAGATTACATAGCAATACAGGCCCTCACAAGTAACATTCAAATAAATAATTAAATATTATACTCGAAGGAAACAGAAAAAGAGGAACAAATGAAAACAAAAGTAGAAGGAACTAATAAAAATCAGCGTGGAAATAAGTGAAATAGAAGTAAAAAAAACCACAACTCAATAAATCAATGAAACAAAAGCTGATTCTTTAAAAATATGAACAAAATAAACCAACCTCTAGTTAAACTCGCTATGAAAAAAATACAACTGTATTTAATAGAATCGGAAATGAAAGAGATTAGTACAAATACATCAGCGATATGGAGGATAGTAAGAGACTAATATGAAAGTCTTTATGCCAACAAATTGGAAAATCTGGAAGAAATTGACAAATTCTTAGAAGCATACAAACTTTCATGACTGAATCAGGAAGAAATAGTAAACCTGAACAGACCAATCAGGCAAATAAATTGAAACAGTAATCAAAAGTCTCAAAAAAGATCCAGGACAGGATGGTTTTACTAGTGAGTTCTACCAAACCTTCAAAAAGAAACACCTATACTTCTCATATTCTTGCAAAAAATTAAGAGGTAATATTCCCAAACACATTTTATGAGGTCAAATTACTCTGGTACCAAAAACAGAGGGAGGAAGGGAGGGAAGGAGGGAGGGAGGGAGGAAGGAAGGAAGGAAAAATGAAACTACAGACCAATATCCCTGATAATCATAAAAATATCAACAAAATTTTAGCTGATGGGGTCTCATAGAAAGTTTTGAGACCTTTGTTAGAAATAATAAAAATTACAGTGGAAATAAGTGAGATAGAAGTCAAAAACACAATTCAATAGCTATTGTAAATCATGTTGTGATATAGATAGGAGTGCAGGTTTCCTTCTGAATTAGTGCTGCATTTAATACTTTTTGATGCTATTATAAATGGTATTTTTTCTTTCTCTAATAGTTTTTAGTGCCATTTTTACAACATTCTATGTATATCATCATATTATTTAGTGCCTGCTCAGAACTACAGAGTTCACAGAGGTCTTCCGACAAGATCCCTGCCAGCACCTGCACAGACTGGTAAGACCCTAGACCTCTGTCAGGGAGTGAGCCAGAGTGGCCAGAGGACTCATGATCTCCCATTAGCCGCTACCTGCAGCTCATCCAGATAGGTAAGAAAGGGTTCAATATCTCAAGACAAATGAAAACAAGCACATAACCACCCTAATGAGGGGTGAGGAGCCATACCCAGAGGGAACATCATATGCGGCAGCTGGGTTACAAAGCTAATAACGGATAGAAAGAAAACCAAAAAAGGGGGGGCAACAAGAGCCCTCAAGCAAATAGTACAACACACGGAGAAGAAATTTCCAGAACACCAAATCATAGACATGGAAGCTACATTCTCCCTATCAGCTGCAGACAGAATTGCAATGATAAAGAAATTCAAACAAATGGAAGGAAACTCAGAAAAGCAAATTACTGTCCTTAGAAATGAAATCAATGAACTGAAGACAAAAAATGAAGCTCAAAATTAGATAAAAATGGACTTTTAGGGGCCTCCCTGGTGGTGCAGTGGTTAAGTGCTGCGCTGTAGAGCTGCTGGCAGCGGTGATGCGAGTTCGATGCCCAGCCGGGGAGATTCCCACATGGCGCAGCAGACCTCTCCTGCCTCGCCCACTGCTCCCCTCATTAGTGTATTTCCATTGATCTGCCTGTTCTGCTCCCCACTCTGTGCCTGGTGAACCTTCTCGCCACCCCACACCTCTGGCCTGTAACCCAGCTTGTATGCATAAATAAATAAATCTTTTTAAAAAATGGACTTTTAGGATTTCAAAAGGGAAATACAGGAGACAAAAAAATCAGGAGAAGATCTCAGAAGGATAGATCAAGTGGAACAATGAAGTCAGTGTAATTGAAGATGCAGATGAAGAACCTAGATAGGGAAGGAAAGAGAGAAACGGAATTTAGAAAATGCAGAAACATTCTGAGAACTATTTGACTCCATGAGAGAAGGCAACATAAGTATAATAGGAATATCAGAGGGGGAAAAGAGAAAGGAATAGAAAACATATTTAAAGAAATAATGAGAGGGAACATTCCAAACCTATAGATAGAAATAAACGCACAAATCAAGGAAACTAAAAGAAGCCTGGCATACCCAGATAAAATGAGATTGACACCAAGAGATTTAGTAGTGAAATTTCAAAAAATTCAGGACAAAGAAAAAAATTGAAGCTGGCAAGGAAGAAGCAGATAATCTAGAGGTACCCCTATCAGGCTAACATCAGATTTCTTTGAAGAAACACTATGAACTAGAGGAGAATGGAATCGTGTCTTCAAAATCCTTAGAGAAAACCTGCCAACCAAGAACACTCTACCTTGTAAGAATCTCCTTCAGATATGAAGGATGGATAAAGGCCTTTTCATGCATAGAGGAGCTCAAGGAATTTGAAAATACTAAACCATCCCTCCAAGAAATATTGAAAGGAGTTTACATGCTGAAACCAAAAAGAGGAAGAAACACAAAGAACTAAATAAGGAAATGGATTGATTCTCAAAAAATAAGAATAAAATGGCTGCAACAGACTATGACATATCAACAATCACTTTAAAAGTTAACAGATTGAGCTCACAAATTTAAAGACATAGAGTATCTATTTGGATCAGGAAACAGAATACAACTTTCTGCTGTCTCCAGGGAGACACCTAACTCCTAAGATAAATACATATTCAAAGTAAAGGGTTGGAAAACAATCCTACAAGCAAATGGAATAGACATACTTACATCAGACAAAATATATTTCCAGCTAAAAAAGGTAATGAGACAGGGAGGGACACTATGTAATGTTAAAGGGAACAATACATCAAGAAGACAACAGTCATCAACATATATGCACCAAATGAAGATGCACCAAAACACACTAGGTAACTACTATCAGCTCTGAAAATACATTGGAAAAAATGCATTTGTGTTAGGAGACTTCAATAGCACACTCTCATCAACAGGCAGATCAATTAGACACAAAATAAACAAGGATACAACAGCCTTAGATAATTTGACCTCATGGACTTCATAGACATATATAAGGCATTACACAACCAAAAAGTAGAATATACATTTTTCTCAAGTGCACATAGGACATTTTCCAGAATAGACCGCATTCTGGAGCACAAAGCAGATAACAATTTCACAAAGATTGCAATCATACCCAGCATCTTCTCAGACCATAAAGATATCAACTAGAAATCAACTATTGAAAGGAATGAGGGAAATCTATTAATACATGAAGACTGAGCACACACTACTGAAAGACTACTGGGTTAATGAAGAAATTTTAAAATACCTCAAGACAAATGAAAACAAGCACATAACCAAACTTTTGGAACACAGCAAAAGCAGTATGAAGAGAGAAGTATATAGCAATACTAGTCCACATCAAGAAACAAGAAAGAGCGCAAATAAACAACCTTCTCTCTCAACTTTGAGGAATTAGAAAAAGAACAAACAAATCCAAAATCCAATAAAAACAGATAATAAAAATCAAAGCAGAAGTAAATGAAACAGAAATTAAAAAGTCCAAAAGATTGATAAAACCAAAAAATGATTCTTTGAAAAAATTAACAAATAGACAAGCCACTAACAAGGCTCAGCAAGAAAATAAGGGAGAATCACAACAGATGCTACAGAAACACATAGGATAATTAGTGACTGCTATGAGCATCTATAAGCAAACAAATTCACAAACCTAGAAGAGATGGACAAATTCTTAGAATTATACAATCATCTGAGACTGAATGGGAATAGAAACCCCGAACAAACAAAGCACAAGCAATGAAACTGAAACAACAATCAAATCTCCCCCAAAAAACAAGAGCCCAGGACCTGATGGATTTGCAAGTGAATTCTACCAAGCCTTCAAAGATGAACTAATGTCTGTTTGCTCAAACTCTTCAAAACAACTAAGAGGGAAAACTTTCAAATACTTTTTATGAGGCCAACATTACTCTAATATGAAAGCCAAACAAAACAACACACAAAAAGAAAATTACAGACTAATCTCCCTAATGAACAGAGATGCAAAAATCCTGAAAAAAATTGTAGCAAATCAAATCCAACAACACAATAAAAGGATCATATATTATTTTTTTAATATAATATTTATTTTTGTTATTCGTATCTTTTACATTATTATGCATTCCCCATAAGTTACCCACCACCTGCTCACCCGTGGAGCCATCACCATAGTCCTCCGTGCTCCCCTCCTCCCCCCTCTTGAGCCCTCACCCTCCCCTCCTTCCCTGCTGAATGTTGCTTTCTTATTTGGCTCCCCTATATTCCTGTTACAAGTGAAACCATTCGATATTTTTCTCTTTCTTTCTGGCTTATTTCACTGATCATGATCCCCTCTAGGTCCATCCATGTTGCTGCGAACTGCATGTGTTTGTCTTTTTTGAATGCTGAATAGTATTCCATTGTGTATATGTACCACATCTTCTTGATCCAGTCATCTATTTTTGGGCATTTGGGTTGTTTCCATACCTTA